>VZQC01000028.1:873745-1003835 GCA_009823505.1 Rhizomys pruinosus
CCCAGTGCCACTGAACACTGGCTTGAGCCCTTCCCACGTGTCCTATGCCTCTCCTTGATGGGGCTGTGCTTATTTCAAGAGCAGAGAACACCTCTGCTTGTTATTCCTGGGTTTCCAGCTCAAGGACTGAGGGATCCATTGTAGAAGTCATGTCTGACCTGACTGTTGGTCTGTCATTCCAGATGTGGGGTTAGGCACGAATTAGAGCCTTGGTCTCTATCTATTTGAACAGACTAACCAGCTGGCCTGAAGACAGTCTCCCCACAGCTAAGGGAAACTTACCTTCTGGACAGTGAAGGTGCGGATGACGTATTCTGCCAGGGGCTCTGTTTCTATCAGGGTGACTTTAATGTCTCCATAGACCTCTGTGTCGTCTGGCCAGTATCGCACACACTTCACCTGTGGCCAAGTGAGAGACAGGGAAAGGATAGAGGGGAGGATGTGTCAGGCAGGAGGCTAAGTGTACGAAGCCATCTCATTTGGTTTCCCATCCAAATAAACCCAAGGGTGACTTTGGTGTCATTTCTGCCCACAGGGTGCTCAGTTGGCCAGGACTCAGCAAACTGCACAGGGCCAAGCTCACTACCAGAGTCAACTGTGGCGGGGGGGGGGGGGGATTAGTAATAATGGTAGTATTTTCTTTTATAAAGCTTCTTGTAATTTTTCAAAGCCTCACTATACTAAGTGATCAGAAAGATCTAAGTAAGATGGGAGGTTCATTATCCCCATTTTGTAGATGAATAATAATACTCAAGTTAGGAGGCTTGGTGACTCTTTTTTTCCTTCTACATCAGTTTGGAGAAGCTGAGCACTATTAGCTGAGCAAAGATGCGAATCACAAGTGGGAAACAGTGAGGAGGCAAAAGCAGAACAGGTTACAAGAAGGTCCTTATTAAGAGGTGGTCACTGGGGGTTGAAAAGAAAAAGGCTCTTAGTTAGGAAAATGATGCAAAGTCCTGGGCTCAAAGGGAAGATATGCACCTGCTCTCTGCCCTGGTGGTAGGCACCCCTGCTACCTACAAACAATTCCCACATTCAACTCTAACTTTAAGTCATGCTCCGTGGAGGGAAAAATAGATCATGATTTTCCCCTTAAAATAACGAAAGCATTATTACCATTCCGGGGGACGCTGCACGGCCTAGTGTGGCATTTCCCACAGTGTGTTCCGCTGGGTGCTAATAGGTGTTAGGTGGGAAAAAAAGAAACAAAAAAACAAAAAACAAAAAAACAAAACAAAAAGAGGTTTTGTGGTCAAATGAGTTTGGGAAATGCTGCTTCAACAAAGTTAAACAGGCTGCTTTGCTCCAAGACTACTTGGCTCCTCAATTTGCTAAAGTCAGTATCTTAGGACTCTCCAAAGGGGCAGAGGACACAGCATTTCCCAAACGTATTTAACCATGGAACCCTCTGCTTGCTAGGCATCCTGCAGACTAGCATCCTGTGGAACCCACCTAGGGAAACACTCAGAGAGTAACACAGGTTTGGAGGTAAATGGATTCATCACTTGACTCTAACACTCATAGCTAAAAGGCTTCTAGAAAGATCCTCAGATTCCTATCAATAATGACAGTGGATACTTACCTTGTCTACACTGTCTACTAAGTGTTCTATGAGTGAAGTGCATGTATTATTTTAATTGTCAGCACAACTTTTGGTATTTTGATCACCCACATTTTACAGATTAATATCTAAACACAAGAAAGCCAAGAAAATTGCCCCAAACCAACTATTGGCAAGGGAAGGGGCCAGGACCAAACCCAGACTCTCTGAACCATGACCAGGAACATGGTCTTGTACAATGATTATGAGATAAATTTAAAGCAGTGTTTAAGTTTGACCACTAGTTAACATTCCACTAAGAGACTCCTCTCCTTCCTAAGCCTAGTTTTTATTCATGGTTTAGCCATCAAGGCAATCTATTTCTAGACAGAATGTATCAAATGCTAAGCTGGAATTCTCAAATGCTGGGCTGGCCTTGTTACCCACTGGAGTTACAGCCTGGGCTTGAGTCCTTCCCTGGGGAACAGTCTTAACAGAAAGGTCATGAGAATTAGAATGAGAGTCAAGAGTGAAATTCCAGCTCGGGGATTTCAGGATAGTTACCCCCTTTGCATCTATACCCTCATCTGTAAAACTGGAGAATGGTCTACCTAAGGGTGAACTCAAAGATAAAACCTTATTTTGTCCTGTTACCCCTATTACCCAATGAGATATCATGCACTTTTACTACATTATGGCAGGGGGGCAGCTTCCCCTTGCCCATGACTGTGGCCAGGGCACTTTATTTTCCTGAATCATCTGTAAAAACTTAGTTGTCCACTCTTGAGTTAGTTCACATAATATCCTGGTATCCCTTTAGGTCCATGTGCCTCTCAACTGTGTAGTCCACCCATCTACCCACAGGTCACAGTTAACCAATGAAGCAAAAAGCAAGCTGGAAATAGCGGTCCCGTTTCTAAGGCCTAGTTAAGAACTACTTATGACTAGATCTAGATAGAACAGAGAGGGAGGCCAAGTCTGAGCCTTGAAGAACAGTGAGGTTTGAGAATCAGGATAGGAAGAGGAGGTGGCAGCGGTTGGATGCTACTGAGGGGTGACGGAAGGTGTGACGAGAGAGAGAGAAGTGGAGGCTGGGTTTGTCAACAGGAAGGAAGGGAGCGATGCTGACAATCTCCTGCTGGTGGGATGGAGGAGCTGGCTATGCCACAGGGTGAATGAAAGAGAACTGAATGGAAAAGCAGCCTCACATGAGTCCTTGAGGTTCAGCAGAAAAGTATGGGCAGGACAGGTTTTTTTTGTTTGCTTTTAAAAGTATCTTTAATTACTTTGAATTGTGTACTGATTAATTTTGTGGATAATTTCACATATATACATATAATTTCATATAAATATTTCATATATAAACATATATGTATTCTGATTATTCTCTTCCTCCTCCATCTGCCTCTCTATTAACCCTCCTCTCAATCCCTACCAGTCCCTTTCCTAGGTTCATCGCTTTTTTTGTTTTGTAATCCATTTAGGGATTTTCATTCTTTCTTTCTTTCCTTCCTTCCTTCCTTCCTTCCTTCCTTCCTTCCTTCCTTCCTTCCTTCCTTCCTTCCTTCCTTCCTTCCTTCCTTCCTTCCTTTCTTTCTTTCTTTCTTTCTTTCTTTCTTTCTTTCTTTCTTTCTTTCTTTCTTTCTTTCTTTCTTTCTTTCTTGAGATAGAAAGTACCAAGCATGTCTGTATGCTGAGGGGAATAATTTAACAATGAACAAGAGACCTATTTTTCAAGTGAAATGGGATATGAGAAATTATTGAGGATAATCTGAGATTCAAGGTGCCAGCCCTGTTGGGTTGCACCTGAGGAGTTGAATACTTCTGTTCTGCCCACCCTGGCCCCTCCCCTCTCATTGATATACCCTACTTCCCTCCTACCCTACTCCAAAGCTGAACTTGTCATCTCCTTGTTTCTCAAGGACCTCTAGGGACTTTCCTGCCCGGTTCCTCTGGCTTCTTTGCCAGTGGAAGTTCATTTCCTTCTTTCAGGGAAGATTAGGTCCCTTAGAGGAAAAGGAGTGCTGCAAAGATAGATAGAGGAGGAGAGGACAACAAAGACTTGCAGTGACTTCTCAGAAAGCCCTCTTCCCAAGGGTGACCTCCAAAGGGCAGAAACTTAGTGCCTGTCACTTTGGGCTGAGGCATAAGAAGTGGCCAAACGTCAACCATCTGGGGTCAACAGAACAAGTGTTTTTGAGGCTAAGCCTGACGACAGAAGGGAAGGATGTGAAGATGCAGATACAGATTATAGCTTTGTGATGTGTGGATGAGAGAGTTCACATCTAATGGTCTTAATTTCCTCAAAATATATGAGATGACATTATTGACAGAGAAAGCAGATAGCATAAAGAATGGAGACTTGAAGCGAAAGAACATTGCTCAAATGTGAAGTAGGAGTGATGCTATCCCCCATCCCCATAGGCTGCTGTGAGGGGACGGTACTGACTAAGAGGCTGGTGGCAAAATTCAGGGAACAGGTGCACCAGGACCCATTTCCACCACTCTCTGCCCCATTGACTGAAGGAGAGGCTTACCCTGCCCACCTCCACAAGGTTTGTGACCATGACGATGCTGGCGGAGTTTTCCTGCCAGATCATTCTCCAAAAGTCCTTCACTGTCTCTTGCATTGGACCTGCCAACAGATAAGGTGGTAGGGTTAGAGATTGCAGATGCAAGATAGCTGCCAAAAGCTTTGCCTCTCTTGGCTATTTAATCAAGGTTCTACAGAGTTGAGCAAGAATGAGGGCAGGGGATCTTCAGTAGAATGCCAAGTAGCTGAGACTGAGGCTGGAGGGGTATGAGTCTGGGGTCATGGTCTATAGGATCTCCACCCTCCCCTCACTGTCATCCTCATGCTCAGCCAAGCAGCTTGATGTCCCCATGACCTACCTACCACCTTCTCTGGGCTGTACTCAAAGGAATGTGAAAAACTGGACCCCAGGATCTCAATGAGAGATAGCAAGGAAATACGGGCAGGGAGGGTAGAGGTGATGAAAACATACAGAGTGTGGAGATGGATAAATGCTGGAAGCATTCATCTAAAGCTTGAACCAGAAATAAAGGATTAAAAAAATAGAAAAAAAAGAAAAAGAAAAAAGAAAGGAGGGAAAACCAAGGAATGGAAGATAGTATCAGGCAGTCCAAGGCAATTTCCTCAGAAATGGCTTTTAATATCCTGAGTCTTGATCACTTTTTAAAAAATTTTTATTTATTTTTGTATGTGTATGAATGTACTATCTGCATGTAGGTTTGTGCACCCATGTCCTACAATGCTACGGAGGTCAGAGAGGGTCTCAGATTCTCCTGGAACTGGAGTTCTCCTGGAACTGGAGTTACAGATGGTTCTTAGCAGCCATGTGGGTGCTGGGGATAGCACCTGGGTCCTCTGTAAGAGTAGTCAGTGATCTTAACCATTAGGCCATCTCTCCAGCCCCGGGTCTTGATCACTTTTAAAACTACAAAAGTAATTCATGCCTTTGATGGAAAATTTGACCAGTATTTTTGGTGTTTAT
This sequence comes from Rhizomys pruinosus, assembly GCA_009823505.1. Lineage (NCBI taxonomy): Eukaryota > Metazoa > Chordata > Mammalia > Rodentia > Spalacidae > Rhizomys > Rhizomys pruinosus. The sequence continues at coordinate 878,801 of VZQC01000028.1, forward strand.
GTGTATACATGTGTATTTGTTGTACTAAGCATCAGGTCTATTCTAAGTAATTTTTAAATTCTCAAATATTCTTACCAAACATGATAGTTTTCAAAGCCACAGAGTTTTCTATGATATGGAGATGCCACAGTTTATTTAACCAACCTGTGTATTATTGAGAATTTGAGTTTTTAAAAACTTTTTCCTATTATAGATGATATGATAACATTGTGAAGAATGTTTTTTACACATCATGGTCCACATATATAATTATCTACCAGATTTCTTCCCAGAAGAATTTGAAAGGCATCATCATTTTTAAGTTTTTTTGATAAGATGCTGCTACAGTGCTTTCTAGCTGGCTGCGGCTCTCTTGTGAACAAGCACTTCCTGACAGGACAGGCACTTTAGCTCTGCCCCTGTTGGGCAGCGCCTGTTGAGGCTGATTCTGCTGGTGGGTCCTGCATGGTTCTTTCCTCTTAATGGAATTTCCTAGTGACAACTTTTTCCTCTTGCCAGTCTAAGCTGAACTTGTCATCTTCTTCCTTCTCAAAGACCTCTGGAGACTTTTCTGCCCTGTCTGGATTCTTTGTCAGTAGAGAAGTTCATTTTCTTCCTTCAGGGAAAACTAGGCTCTTTAGTGGAGAAAGAAGAGTCTTGGGGGCTGGAGAGATGGTTCAGTGGTTAAGAGCACCAAAGGCTCTTGCAGAGGACCCGGGTTCGATTCCCAGTACTCACATGGCAGCTGAGAACTGTCTTTAACTCCAGTTCCAGGGGAATCTGACACCCTCTTCTGACCTCTGCTGCATTGCATGACATGAGTGCACCAATCTAGATGCAGACAGTGCACTCATATACATAAAAAAAGAAGAGCATTGGGGAACAGATAGAAGAGGGGGTAGAGAATAAGGATTGCAGTGACTTCTCAAAAAATTCTTCTTCCTCGATAGTCCTGAGGTTTCTCCAAGGCACTTACCTTGAGTTGCAATGTAGTGCCGGGGTCGATGGTAGCCCTGGATAGCAGGAGGAAAATACAGTCAACAATCTACAGTCAAACTGTGTAAATAACACAATATTAATGCATATCTCTTCCCACCTACCTGATGTCCTCATAGGCAAAATGGGAATATCAAAGACCACATAAGATGATGCACATAGATCACTTAGGCACTTGATGTTAGCTTTTTATTTTTTTAAGATTTTTTTTATTTAATTTTATTTATTTATGTATGTGTATGAATGTACTGTCTGCATGCAGGTTTGTGCACCCGTGTCGTGCAATGCCGCGGAGGTCAGAAGAGGATCTCGGATTCCCCTGGAACTGGAGTTCTCCTGGAATTGGAGTTTCAGACGGCTTTCGGCCGCCATGTGGGTGCTGGGGATCGAATCCCGGGTCCTCTGTAAGAGCGGTCGGTGCTCTTAACTGCTAGGCCATCCCTCCAGCCCCTATGTTAGCTTTATTGTGGCTACTGGTGAAGTGTCTATACAGGCTAGCTATGAAGTTGATGTCACTGGAAGCAAAAACTGGGTAGGTATCCTTTATGTTCATATACCCCAAATAGAGGGGGAAGGTATTTTCAGGTTTCTGGGGTACGTCAACCACCAACAAGCCTTTCCTGAGCCATAATTATATGCAGATCTCAATCCTAGTCTTGGTGGGGACACACAGATGAGAAAGCAGAAGACAATTATATTAATGATTCTACATTAGTAATAATTAGACAAAGAAAATGGAATGGATGCCACATTGCTTCTCTCTAACAATATGAAAGCTCTGGGTCCAGAGAGGATTTATGTGAAATGGGAGACCCGAAAGCTGCTTGCTGTTTCAAAGACCAGTTTCTCATTCCACGGACAGTTCAGAGTGCTTCCTTTCATAAGCCCTGGTGGTTTCTGGTGAAGGACTAGCTTAGTGGTCCATAACTTTAGTCAGGGAAGAAGCTGAAGATGGTCCTGTCTTTTGTTAGGAAGTAGCCCAGATGGAGGGCCTGGAAGGTAGTATACCATACCAAACAGAAGTTAAAGTCTCAGAGACTGACGGATCTGCATTTAGAACACTGACTATGATTAATGTTTAGTGAATGAATCAATTGATAGGCAACTTTTAGAATACTTACTTATGTATCTTTGTGTATGTGTGTTATTTGTATGTGTTCTTAGGAGTGTACATGCATGTGAAGGCCACAAGCAGACATAGGATGACTTCCTTAATAGCTTATTTTTTGAGACAAAGTCTCTCATTGAAATTAGAGCTCATTGATTCTACTAGGTTATCTAGCCAATGAGATCCAGGGATCTTCCTGTCAACACTACCACTCTTCATTGCTGAGATTACTGATACTCCTGGCCAGCTCAGTTTTTAGGTGGGTGCTGGGATCCAACCTCAGGTCCCAATGCTTATGTGGCAGATACTTTACTGACTGAGCCATTTCCACATCCCTGAATACATTAAAAAAAACAACAACACCGATGTTGACTATGCGAGCTATAAATGGAGAGCTGTTGACATTCCCAAGATACACTTAACCTTTAGCTTCTTGTTGGAGTTTTATGCATTGTCAAAAACATTGTAGCAGATGAGCTGTCTCAAACCTTCCTTCCAGAAATAAGCCAGAATTGCCATCTCTGTGTAGCTTTGAGTTCAGTCAATGTGGCAACTCTGAAGCCTTGTATGCACTCGAGGACTCAAAGAGTAGCCCATGAGTCCCTCATACATTCCTGGACCTCAGTTGTTCACTTATCCAGTAAATATTTGATAGGTTTATTCCAACTTCTGGTCTTACTCTATCTGGAGTCCCTGTCAACACTGCCCCAAGGTGAACATCAGGACCAGAAACGGTCTGAATGATGGTTAATATTCATTGTCAATTTGACTAGATTGAGAGATTAACAAAGCACACCTCGATGTCTGAGTAGAGACAGTGAAGTCATGAAGGCTCTGATTTAATGAATGGACCAACTCCTTGATGCATTCATAATATTATATTATTGGGAAGTGGAGAAAGATGGGGGGTGACAGCTAGCTGGAGGAAGTGGGGGTGTGACACTGGGGACTCCATCTTGTTCCTATATCCCCATTTCCCCTGCTTTCTGGGTGTGATGTGAACTGCTTTGCTCTGCCACACTCTCCTGCCATGCAAGGCAGACACCTCTGAAACTGTGAGCCAAAATAAATCTTTCCTCTTTTAAACTGCTTTTCTCAGATACTTGGTCACAGCAATGCAAAAAAGTTAATTAAAAAAATATTAACCATACAGCCATTATTAATGCCACTAAACTCTGTATGAGTGGTCCTATCTACTTAATGAGGACTCTTAGTTGATACAAACTGACTCCTAAATTTAAAAGAATTCTCCACAGAGCCTTACATATCAGGTGACTCATAGCAAATGTACCATAAAGAAGCTATGAAAATTACCCAGAAACACATGGTAGCACAGGGTTATGTGTACTGTAGACCAAGTCAGCTCTATTGGTTTGAATCTTGACTCTGCCTCTTCTAAGCTGTGCTATTTAGGGCAAGTTATTTAACCTTTTTAGGTTTCCATTATATTAGATCTAATAATATCTATATATATATATATATGACTATTTAAACCACAGTGTCATGAAGATTAAGTGAGTTAACATACGATAGTTACCATAATATCTACCAGGCACAAGTCTAAGATTTCACATATGTGTCTCTGCTATTATAATTATATTACTGCTTATTTTTCAAACATTAATTAAGACCCTTTCATGATTAACAGTACACACCAAACCTTTAGAGATTGCTGGGCAGACAAGTCCTCCCTTGTTAGTAATAACTGAGCCTTTTTCTGAGACACAAGAGAAAAGAGACAAATCTATTTCTCCATGGCAAGATGTACTAGGCCTTGAAGTCTGGCTGGCAAATGAAAGTCAGGTGTTTCCTGAAGTAGATTTGGGAACAGAAAATATCCTCCTAGAGCCTAGAACAGTGAGCTTTGTCAAGCCTATCCTCTGCTACCATCTCCATAATCACTTGTTCTCATAGCCGTCATCCTCCCTGGCTTGGCCACAGCGTCAACTTCCTGGTGTCCTCTAAGTCCCTGGTTTTGCTCCTATAGCAGCCTGGTGGGAGGCCCATGGCATACCTGAGGGTGTTAGTGTCATATTTGTGAGCTGGCAGTAGCTCTCCATTGCTCTTATGGTAATGTCCAGATCTCTCTTCTTATAGTCTCCTTCCTCATCTCTAGCTTACCCCCAGCTGTCACTCTGTCTGCCTCTCAACCCCATGCACCTTGCTCTCTAGTGTCACCACCCAGCTCTTCATATGTGACTTCTTCTGAGACACAGAGGCAAATCCTTCTCCATAACACACCTTTCTCATGGGAGATCTAGCAGGGCTTTGCATATGCCCAGTGAACATAGGTGCATGAGCTACACTGAGTATATATTTTTATACTTTTCTCCCTCTGGGCCATGAAACATATAACCCAGGGCTGGATACAACTTTCAGCAAAGGTTGGTTGGTAGAATACGTGCATGGATGTGCTTTTGAAGTGATATTAGGGCACATCCTTAATGCCTGGGCTTGAATACCAGAGACTCTGGAGGAAACTAGGGTTTGAAAGATTCTACTGTACTTGAGAATCAATGGCATGAAATTCTGGGCAAGAATTCACATTTCAGTTGTGAGGTTAGACTGCTAAGGCTCACTGCTTTGTGTTCTCATCTATTTTCTCAGTCATTTCAGATTCAATCCACAAGCACTAAAAGAGCACCTTCTACTATGTACAAGACACTGGCAATACAAAAGTGGACCAGACAGATGTGGGTTCTGTTTTGGAGCAGATTGCAGACATCAACAAAATGGGACAAGAACCTCTAACGGAAGATGTGGGACTCGGTAGAGCTCCCATGGAAACCGACTCAGCCTCGAGGCCAGAAGAATGTTCTCTGAGGAGGTGGTGGCTTAATTAGCATCTTAGTTAAGCCTAGTTTGGGCCTCTTGATATTCTTGTATTCCCACTTAATGCCTTCAGCAAGTCTTCCCACCACTGTCCCCATTGCTCTTCTTTGGGACCAGTAGTTACATTTCTGTCCCAAAGCCTTAGTGCTGACCCACCGTGCCTGTTTCCATAATGGAGAGGCTTTCTCTCTCACTTCCTAGGCTTTTCTTCTATGGCCAATCACTTTCCAAGACAACCTTTACCTGACCACACTGTCTGCTGCTCTTCCCTATTCCTAGCTTGCCCTTCCTACCTTCCTTCCTTCCTTCCCTCCTTCCTTCCTTCCTTCCTTCCTTCCTTCCTTCCTTCCTTCCTTCCTACCTTCCTTCCTTCCTTCCCTCCTTCCTTCCCACCTTCCTTCCTTCCTTCCCTCCTTCCTTCCTTCCTTCCTTCCTTCCTTCCTTCCTTCCTTCCTTCCTTCCTACCTTCCTTCCTTCCTTCCCTCCTTCCTTCCTACCTTCCTTCCTTCCTTCCCTCCTTCCTTCCTTCCTTCCTTCCTTCCTTCCTTCCTTCCTTCCTTCCTTCCTTCCTTCCTTCCTTCCCTCCTTCCTTCCCACCTTCCTTCCTTCCTTCCCTCCTTCCTTCCTTCCTTCCTTCCTTCCTTCCTCCCTCCCTCCCTCCCTTCCCTCCTTCTTCCCCTCCTTCCTTCCTTCCGCCTCCTTCTATTTTTTGTGTATTGTATATGTGTGCACATGTCTATGTAGGTGATCGTGTGCATGTATCAACATGTATGTGCAGGTCACAGGTTGATGTCAGATATCTTCCTCAATCATTCTCCACAATTTTTTGTGATGGGGTCTCTCACTGAACCTGGAGTTCACCAATTTGAGTGAAGTAGAGTGCCTGGCCAGTAAGTCCCAGGGATCCACTGTTCTACCCCCAGTGTTGGTATGAGAGGCATCAAGTTCTGCATGTTTTTTTTTTTTTTTTTTTTTTTTGTTAATGCGGGTGATGGAGATTGAGTTCAGGTTCTCATATGTGCATGGCAAGCAGTTTACCCCTGTGCCCCTCTTTAGCCTCTTTGGCTTTCTTTACTTTAAAGCACTAATCACCAGGTGGCTTATGTCCCCCCCCCCCATCCTCCCAGGTAATGAGCATTTCACTAGGAGTGGGATGTAGCTGACTTGCTCGTGGCTCTGCCCTCAGGACTGAAAAGCCTGCCTGGACCATCAGCTGTGGTAAAATCACATTGAAACCGTGCATGCCGCATGCTTGTCCCTGTGCTGGGTCTGAGCAAAAAGACTGTCTCTGGACTCCAGAAACCCATATAGTCCCCAAAGAGAAAACACTCAAACCACGAGACTCCTCAGCAAAGGAGATAAAAGGAAATGTACTGCTCAACTGGGTCTCCTCTGGGAATTTGCCAAGATCCAGTACAGAAAACTTCCTAACCTTAAAAGAACTTTGAGTTCATTTAAATCCCACCTACACGGCATACAGATCGACTGCAAACCAGCACTGGGCCTGCCTCCATCTGTCTGTGAGCAGTGGGAAAGAGGTTTGCATCCAAAATGCATTTATCTCACTCTGCACCCCTGCATCTGTTACTTACTGTGGACCCAGATACGATATTTATTTCCAGGCTGGTAATTTATAACAGATCCAAGTGGCCAATACATTTTCTGATGTGCAAACAAACCCACCAGTGGGGTGGTTCAAATGGCAGCAGACCACAGGCTCTGGAGGCCCAGACAGGGTTAGCCTCATCCAGCTCATTATCCAAATGGAGTTGTTTTCATGAATTGTCAAGATCCAATTGTGGAGAAAGGATTCTAGCTCGAGTAGCTATTGGCTGGGGTGGAGACCATGGCAAAGCAGTGAAGTCTGAATAATTCTCTCTCTCTCTCTCTCTCTCTCTCTCTCTCTCTCTCTCTCTCTCTCTCCCTCTCCCTCTCTTCTCTTTCTCTCTGTGCCTGTGCATGTGCATATTTCAAAGAATTGCCTGGAGCGCACAAGAATTTAACTTCACTAGAATATAAGGTCGGCTCCCAGGTAACATGACTCTTCTAATCCCTACCACATAGTGGTAATTCTTTAAAAGTTTCCTTCCCTCTCTCTTCCTCTATCTTCTCTTCCACACTCTTCTCTGTATCATGGGAGGTAACCGTATGTATTGTAATGTAGGTTCCTATGCCTTCCTGTGCCTAGGGGAATTTGTCCAACTAAAAGAAGCAGAATTCAGGGCCCAGTGGAAGGTTGGCCTTAAAGTAGAACATTTTTTAAACAATTTAATTATTTTTCTTGTACGTGTGTTGGTGTTTTGCCTGCATGTATGTAAGGGCACCTGTGTTGTGCAGTGCCTGCAGAGGCAGAAGAATGTGTCAGCTCCCCTAGAACTGGAGTTACCAATGGTGGTTAGCTGCCATGTAAGTGCTGGGAACCAAAGCCTGGTCCTCTGCAAGAGTTGCCCGGACTCTTACCAGTGAGCCATCTCTCCAGCCCCCTTAAGGTAAGACTTAATGAACTCAAAGTTCTTTTAAGGTTAAGAAGTTTTCTGTACTGGCTCTTGGCAAATTCCCAGAGGAAATCCAGTTGAGAACTACATTTCCTTTTATCTCCTTTGTTGAGGAGTCTCATGGTTTGAATGTTTTGTTTTGGGGGACTGTGTGAGTTTCTGGAGTCCAGAGATGGTCTTTGTGCTCAGACGCAGCACAGGGACAGGCATTCATGATTTCAATGTGATTTTACTGTGGATAAAGGTCCAGGCAAACTTTACAGTCTTCAGGGATGAGCCACGAATGACCTTCCAGGTCCCTCCTTGCCACATCATAAGTTAGCCTCTCTTTGTCAAGGGATTCTGCTTCTGTGGGCAGCCCTCTCCTTGCAGTAACTCTTTCCTTTACAGCCATCCTCTTGTTCAGTCATAGAACTTTGGAGATGTCTTTGCCATATGTAGTTCCAACATATTCCACCCAATACTGTTAGTCAGTTTGCCTCAATCCTGTTCAGACCCTGATTAAACTCTCCCTGGTTAAGCCTTTTGAGGTAGCTTCTGTTTTCACTTGAGACTCTGATAGATAATTTACAGCAGTTATCACATACTTGTGGCCTGGTATTATTATCACATTGCACAGATAACAGAAGCCGTAAGTCATTTATCCAGAATCACAAACCTAGTTGTCAGAAAGGCCTCTATTCAACAGGCTCAACAAGGACTGAATTCATGACTATAGTCTCATTAGCCCTTGATGCTAACCACTGAGATGTAGCTCTGGGTCTGACATTACTTGTTAGGACACCATGTGGTAGAGACATTTGGCCTGTCTGCACAATCTACTTCTTATGAAGAGAAGGAGCGGCTGTGGTGTGTTCTAGCTGTGCAGGGAATTAAAGTCTAGCTGTGTGACCTTGGGCAGTGCTCTTAACCTCAACCCCTGGCTTCCTGTCTTTAATGGCTTTTCTCAAAATGCTTTGTAGTGATAGAACATGACAGAAGCGAGAAGCCTGATTAGTCCTGGTGTTGTAGAGATTCACTTGCATTTAAAGCAATTTCCTTTGTGGCCCATTCAACACAGGAATGTCTTGGTTCTACCTGTAGCCAGGCATTTACTCTACTATGGGTTGAGATGTATCCAGGAAAGTAATTTTCTGGGGCTTTCCATTGTCAAATGTCAGATAGGTGTGGCAACAAGAAAGATTATATAGGACTGTCACATCTATCTGGCCACGGCCAAGGCAGAGAAGAAATGGAAGGAACTGATCTAACCATATCAACCCATGCTGGCTTCGTGTCCATGGACTTCAGGCTATGGGATGGTGTCAGTGGTAGATACAGGGGTAAGAAAAAGAATTCTGGGTGACATGCAGCCCCTGATCTTGGCTCTGTCACTGATCAGCTAGCCGCATAGTTTTGGACAAGCTTTGTAATATCTAAGCTACAGTTTCTCCATTTGGAAAGTGGGAGTGATAAGACCCATCTTGAAGGGTTACCTAAGTCCTAGTTAAAGAAGTCATCCCAGAGGCCAGGAGTGGTTCATTACAAGCGCATATTTGTTATTAGAGGGAGCAAAGTCTTGGACTCCTGATTCAAACCCTGGCTCCTCTCCCCTTACCTCCTTTCCAAGGGATTCTGTATGTTACTTAACCTCAAGAGCCTCAGATTATGCATCTAGAAATGGGTACAATGGGTAGTTACCTAGTGAGTTGAAGTATTAGTTAAGGTGCTACTGGTGCATGAGAAGTGGTCACTAATTAGTGGGTTACTGTAACTTCTTCTGGCCTGGTTGGCTCTTTGTCACTGTCTTAGGAGTGAGGTATCACGTCCTCCAAGAAGTCTTCACTGGACACCTGTGGTGGTTTGAATGAGTGTCCCCCATAGGCTTTGGGTGTTCAGACATTTGTCTCCAGTTGGTGGCACTGTTTTTGGAGGTCTTAGAAGGTGTGGCCGTGCTAGAGGAAGTATGTCACTGGGGGCAGGCTTAGTGAGTTTAACAAGCCTCGCGGTCTCTCTGCTTCTTGTGCTCATTGCGAGATGTGACACTCGGTTTGCTGCTCCAGCCCCGCCCACCATGCATCCCGCCACATTGGACTCTAATTCCCTGGAACCGTCAATCGTAAGCTCAAATAAACTCTTCCTTTTATAAGTTCCTTGGTCATGGTGTTTTATCACAGCAACAGAAAAGTGACTAATACAACACCTTTCCCCACCTTGAAGCTTCTATAAACCCTGCTCTGCCAGGGTTTCTTTTCTTATCTGACTCCCTAACCAGAGGTTGTTCTCATCTGAAAAGTATTTGTATCATATAGTACAGATGCTGCTTGGCATATTGCAAAAGGAATCCTAGAGAAAAAGACTGATGATGACATGGTGAGTGGATGCTTGGTACACCTTGCTCTGGGTAGAGACAAACCACTTAGAACTGGACATCTTATGAAATGACCCACAATGGCCATGGAGGCAGAGACTGTCCTTCATCTCCACTGAAGCTGTAAGCCCCAGCTCTTTGCTAGGCAGGGTCCAGTAGGGAAGAGAAAACCACTCTAGGCATTGTAGATGGACGGGGTTCAATATATGGAATTGGGGAACAAGATATGAAACAGGTAACAGTGGAGCAACCTTAAGATCAGCAGCCTCAGAAGGCTGTGTCCACCCCTAGAGCTAGTGAGATGATGAGAGGCCAAAATCACCAGAGCCCAGGATCTGGGAGCGCATGGTAGGAACTGAAGCAATGACGGATCTGAGGGAAGGTGGAGCTGCAGATGTAGTGTGTCCAGCAAGGAGCTTCTACCCAGGCAGGAAGAGAGAAGGGGTATGCAGACTTTCCCCTTCCTAACCTACGTGGATCTTCCATCAATCCCTCTCACTGAGGAGTCAGCTTCCCTCCTTCCCTGCATACTACATACATGCTCATAAGTGTATACTCGCTGTCATCTGCAAAGCAAAGGAGAAGAGAGGATGGGAGCAGCTCTGAGGACAAACAGAGAAATGACCACTGTGCACTGAGTGCATATCTAGGAACATGGTTTTGCTTGGGGGGGGGCAATTTCCATTCAGATGACAGATGCTGGATAGAAATGGCAACTTAGGCATGAAAAGATTATGTAGCTGGGGCTGGAGAGATAGGCTAGCAGTTAAGAGCACCGACTGCTCTTGCAGAGGACCTGGGTTCGATCCCCAGCACCCACATGGCAGCTGAGAACCATCTTTAACCTCAGTTCCAGGGGAATCTGACACCCTCTTCTGACCTCTGCAGCATTGTATGACATGGGTGTACAAATCTACATGCACACAGTACATTCATACACATAAAAAATAAATAAAAAAAGTTAAAAAAGATTATATGGCTGTATCCTTTAGGATGGTCACATCTACCTGGTCATAGGCAAGTAGGGAAGAAAAAGAAGGAACCAGTCTGACCTGGATTGGCAAGTGCAGGTTCAGTGTCCACTGAGTGCGGAGTGTAGGGTAGTGTCAGGTTCAAGGCTCAGTAAGTACTTGCTGAATTAATGAACAATTTGGCTCAGGCTAGATTATAAGAACATTCACAAAGCGTGCTAATGTACTTCACATCTCATCTATAAGAAAGTTTGAGAGTCTGAGGGACCAGTGGGAAGCTCTCAGCCATTCTTTAAGGTCCTTGGGCTCTGGTCTGAGGCCTGGAGAAGTCTAGCTTGAATCAGTCACCCTGGGATGTCTGCCTGGCCACAGTAGTGATGCTCTCTTTTCAGACTGTCCCATCCATGGCCACTCCTCTCTCCTGTTTGAGTCGATTCCTGTCTGGAACGTTGGGGCAGCTTCTCTCCTACTGCGGTGTGTTAATTCCAGAATCTTTTGTATTTGATCTAGCTTACCTTCAGTAGAGGATAAGCCATCCTAAAGCTCAGTGCTGAATGGGCTGCCTCCATGCTCAATAACTTCCTCTTGCCTTCAGAGTAAAGTCTGACCTAACTCTGGCTGTGCAAACTGCTAAGCATCTATCGTCAACCTCGTTTTCCAGTATTCCCGCTGGACCATCCCCTCTGCCCTCAGATTTGCTACAGACTTCCTTTCAAGATTCTGCTTCTTCTTGGTTTGAGAAATTACCCAACCAAAGGCCCATCTTCCATTGCTTTGATTTTAAATTCATCTTGTGCCTAAAGAATTGGCCTGTATCACATCCTGCATTCCTGATGAGGGAAGTGATAGGTTTCTCACCTCTGAATTCCTGGCAGCATTTTATCTGAATCTGTGACACCACTCTCTAGTTTGCCCTGGCATTACTGATGTTCATAGCTTAACTCTCTTCTGAAGACTATGGGTTGTATTAATGGCGGCACCTTCAAATAAATAACTGGGTATACACAGAGACATAAGCAAATTAATACTTGGGGTGAATAGATAAGACCAGCAGTTGTCCTAGAGATCCACAGAGCAGCAGACTATTCTAGTCTGCCTGAAAGAAGATGTAGCTTTAGGTGGATAATCAGCTTGGACAAACAAACCAGCGGGGAGGGGAGCACAGTGCTCTGGACATGTGGAAGGGCTGCCTTCTGAGTTAAAGGTTCAAGATAGCCGTAGATCTTGAACCTGGATAGATAACTCTAGGCCTCAACTGCTCAGTCTTGACAGGCCTTGACACTCACATCAATGTAGTTGGCGTTGATATAGTCAGAGTGGGGGTCTCCATCCAGCACCAACAGCCTCACCCGTGAGTGGTCATCTGCAGAGACAGTGGAAAGTAAAAGGTAGAAGATAAGAAGGTGTAGGTTGGAGGGTTAATATTTCACTTCTTTAGAATTGCCACTGGTGGGATACTGCATACCAGGCATCAGGTCTCTTTCTAATTTATACCTCAACACTCTTTATCACTTACAGATGAGGAAGTTGAGGATATTTTGAAGAAGGACACTTATTCTCACTTTCCATTAATTTTTAAAATTTATTTTTATTTTATGTGTATGAGTGTTTTGCCTTCATGTACATAAGCACATCATATATGTGCAGTGTCTGCAGATGCCAGAAGAGGGCATCAGATTCCTTGGAACTGGAGTTATAGAAGGCTGCAAGCCACTGTGTGGGTTCTGGGAATCAAACCCAGGTCCTCTGCCAATGCAGTTGTGTTCTTAACCACTGAGGCTGAGCCATCTCTCCAGCCCCAACCCACATTCCATTTTGGCTATGGTTTCATCATTACCTGAACAACAGGTGTGTCACTTGTGTCTTAGAGATTTCCTCATCAATTCGTGGGTCAATGCAAGAGAGACATATAAATACATGAGGCTTGCAAGAGTGCTGCGGCTTAATGAATGCGCTCCCTTTCCCTTCTTGTTGAAAATAGCAAGTTTACCTATTTTTCACATGGGCACAGATTACTTTTCATTTACCTCCTGGAGCACTGGTGCGAACAGATTGTTGGCTATGTATTGTTATCAATACCATCATTAAACCGAGGCTGACTGAATCATTAGAAAAGAGGGAATCAATAACTAAAAATCATGTTACTGAAAATCATGTTACTAAAGATACCTTTTCCAAACACAATCAAGACATAAACAAGACTTACAGGCTTTAATCGATAGTATGCTTGCTTCAAATAACACCAAACACAATCATTTTAAATGGCACATCAGAAGAAGCAGGATAATCCTTTCCAATTAATTAAAGTGAACTCTGACATGCTAATAGACTCATGAAAAGGGGAAATCTTGGTTAGGTCTGGTGGGAGAAGGCCTTTAGTTTGGCACCTAGTGCATTGTGCACCTGTTGTTGTACATCTCCCCAGCCATTCTCTTTTATTACAGTGCAGAGGTGGGGTTCACAGTCAATGGGATGGAGAGGTCTGGACATCCTGAGGCCTCCCAGAGGTGAAGGAAAGAAAGTTAGTTTTTCCTGCTAAACTCCTCAGTTTATAAGCACATGTATTGCAACTAACTGGAGCCTCCTGAGACAGGGATATTATCTGGCTTGTTCCTTCTTCCTTTTAGCTCCAAATGGGACTAACATCTGTCAGGTACTCACTGGGTACTTGGTGAATGGATAACTGGATGACCTTATTGGACTCTCTCAATGATCTCGTGAGAGAGGTGGAATAGTTCTGCCAGTCCTTGTTACAAGTATACAAATTGAAGCTCCTGAAGACCAGCCACATGATCAGTGAATGGCAAAGCATGGGAACCTTTTAACTCTGAGTTCACATATTCCTACTTTCAAAGGGGCCCCAAGCAGATTAGAAAGCGTGTAGGTGTGTACAGTAGGTGAGGGGATGATGAAAGAGAAGTGGTTACCTGGGTGATGGGATAAAGTTTGAGAGGAGAGGTAACTTAGAAAAGCAACAGCACAGAGACACTGCCTCCCTAGGGCTTAAAGAACAGAGAGAGGAGATAGGGTTCTGAGGCCTAGAGAGTCAGGGCAACCTTCTGACCTGGAGCCAGCATGAGTCTCTGCAGTAGGAGATGAACATGGGAGGGGCTTCCCTGGTTCCAAAGAAATCATTGTAGAGATCAACTCCCCGCACTGAAGCAGGGAACAGGTTCAGTTTAGACAAACAGGACACTACTCCTATCAATCAATTCAGAGTTGGTCATGAGTATGTTCATGTGGCAGACACAGCACTTAGGTAAGGAGTTATACCAAGGAAAGATTTCAGTAGAAGTTAGAAGTGGGTAGGAGATATCTTTGAGTGGGTGGGGGAATGGAGATGTGGGGTATGAGGTGGGGAAGGAGTTCGGACTTAAGCTTTACTGAGTTAGTTCAAGATAGGTCCCCAAGACTTTACAGACTTTCTCATAATCACTTATTCCTCAAAATAGCTCTGTACCTGATAATCAATTTGATGAAGTGTTATGATTCTTCTGATTTGATGGATGAAGAAATTATGGCTCAGAGAAGTTAAGCAGCTTCCCAAGTTATATAGCCACTGTATAGAGTGGATGTCGCCCTGAACCCCTGCTCTGTCAATACAATGCACTGCCCTAGGACCTTGTGTGTCTCACAGAAAGCACAGAAAGTTGGAGACTATTCAAGTGAGAGGTCACCATACTCCATTAGTATCCCAGAGAGGGGGACTTCTTGAGGGATGCCATCTAGTAAGACTGGTACTTGACTCTGAACCCAGGATATCAAGCCCTAATGCTAAGTTTCAGAAAAGTGAAAATGTATATTATGTTTTTATTCAGTTGTTTTATTTGTGACTTAGTGATTCAAAATCTCCTTTACTTATGAGACTAATGCCTGCTTACTGTGCTAAGGAGATGGATCAAAATCTCTTTTACTTTCTGAGTTATTCCTGCCCAGGGTCCATAGCACTAGAAACAGAGTTTTGGGGTTAAAATGTTGAAAAGACATTTTAAAAATATACAATGAAAAAATCTTAAATCTGAAAGCAAAACCATTAGAAATAAAATAAAAGAAGCAAACAAAATATCCTTTAAAATTAGCCAGGCATGGTGGCACACACCTGTAATTCTAGCACTTGGAGGCAGAGGCAGGTGGATCTCTGTGAGTTCAAGGCCAGCCTGGTCTACATAGTGAGTTCTAGGACAGTTAGGGCTACAGGGAAACCCATTCTCAAAAAGATAAAGAAAAATTAAAGGTACCTGTAACCATCAGGGTGTCTACCAATATCTCCATTCAAATGAATCTAGATAAACGTTACCAGCACACTTACTGAGCATCTACTATGTGTCAGACACCTTGAAGGGACTAAGAAAAAGTTTGTGGGATATGAGTTTCATGCTTAAGGTATTTTGATAACTAATTCAATGAAATGGATCATATGTAGAAATGAAGCATCAGCAAGGTCCAGGAAGTGGGGAGTGGAGCGCTTTGTGTAGTACCATGTGAATGAGGACTTTTTAAAAGTGATTCATGGACACTGAAGGAGTCTTTTCCTCAGAAGGAACCTTCCCCTTAGAGGGAACAGCAAAAACAAAGGCAGAGATCCTGAATGAGCAAATACTTTGGAGGAGAATGGTGCTGGAAAGTGTCTTCTGTCCTAGGAACACAGGCTGGACTCCACAGAGGATCCACATTCAATATCGCTTCTCTGGGACTGTAGAAGAGTATTTTACTAGGAAGTAACCAGAATATATAATGCGGCATATACAGCCATTAAGGATCAGATCTGGGTTCAAATTTTAGCTCCATCAGGTTTCAAGTCCATAGATCTGTCTGACTTGGGTTCCTGAGCACAATGGAGCCAATATCATCCAGAGTTCAGAATGCTGAGAGGATTAACTGATTAAACACAGGCATAGTAAGAATTGAAGACAGGCGAAACAACAGTGTTCTCTTTTATTTTTTGTCTATTTACTAAGAACTCAAGTTTCATATCTGAAGTACAATTTCTCAGGCCTTACTGATTATTTATTTCTGGTTATACTTTCCTTTTGGATGCTTAAGGCCACACAGTTAGCCAAGATTAACCAAGGTTTTTGTTTTCTCAAGGTCAGTTGAGAATGTGGTCCTCAGGGGTCACTCGGGATTTTTTTTGGGGGGGGGGTAGTGGGAGCCCCTGGCTCCTTCAGCTTTTCCTTTACCAGTTCCATCCACTCGAGGACAAAATCACATCTTGCTAGGCATAGAAGGTGCTAGAAAGTTAAGAGAATGAAAATATAAGCAACAAAGTAGGAAGAGATACTTGTCAAACCCATACCTGAGAAAAGGCATGTATTCAAAACATACAAAGAATATTACAAACTCAACAAGAAGAAAATAAATGGCCCAAGTACAATCCCTGAACATACAACTCTTTGAGGAAGATATACGGATGACAAATAAGCAAATGAAAATGTTCATCATCCATGGTCGTTAGGGAACTGCAAATTAAAACAATGAAAAATATCACTCTACACACAATCAAGTAGCAAAAAAACCCCCTCAAAACAAAACAAAAAACAAACCAAAACCAATATCAACACCAAATGCTTGCAAAAATGTCGGCAAAAGAATCCTTATTATTACTGGAAGAGGGATGTATAATGTACAGGCATTCTAGAAGATGGTAGGACAGGTTCATGCAAAGCTAAGCATCCTTTCACCTTATGAGTGAGTAATTACACTCATGGGTATTTACCCAGTGGATTGAAAGCTTAAATCTACAATAAAAAACCTGCACATAAATGTTTATTCCAGCTTGAGTCATGATCATAAAAGCTTGGAAAGAACCAAGATATATCCTTCAGCAAGTGAATGTATAAACAAATTGTGACACAGCCATATAATGAACTATTATTCAGTGATAAAAAGAAATGGACTTGAATGTTATAAAAGATATTGGGGGAGGGAGAGACATAAAAGCATATTGCTAAGTGATGGAAGCCAGTCTGGAAAGGCTATCCTGAGTGTTGGTTCTACTGAATGTTCTAATTGTGAGGTATTCTTCAGAAACTATGGAAATAGTAAAAAAAATAAAAGTCAGGGGTTGGCAGGGGCTCAGAAGAGGAGGTAAAATGTTTAAATAGGTTGAGGAATGAGCTTTAGGGCAGTGAAATTATTCTGTATAATACTATAATTGGAATATATGCACATGTCTAATCTTATGGAAATAAAAACTATATAAAGGGAACCCTAGTGTGAACTATGGACTGGAACACTTGAACTACTAATAATGGATCCATATTGGTTTGTCAGGTCCCACAAATGTACTGCATTCATGTGAGTGCTAATGAAAGGGGAAATAGGATGTACGTGCTGGGGAATTCTGGACTTGCTCTGAGATTTTCTACAAAGCTGAAATTGCTCTTAAAGATAATGCCTGGCCTATAGCAAGGGCTCAATAAATGGTAGTTTGGAGTCAGATATGAGGCATATCTTGGGGTGATAGTAGGTAGAGCCATCTAGAGAGCTGATTTCCACATCTGTCCTTCTATACCAGATCTGTTTATCTAGTGGAGGTCAAGAGCTATATGTGCGTGTTCCTGAAAGGACAGAATTCATAGACAGGTCGCCCAGAAAGACAATGCAAGGAGTGGCCGTGTCTTCATGGTTTATTTATTTCTTCTGGGAAATGCTAATGTTATTCTGTGTCCCTTTTTTCTTCTAACTTTATATAATTAGAAAGATAAAAAATTGTGTTTACCCATACGCACAAGGAGAAAGATGGGGCGTCTGACTATGGGAAGGCGCTTATACGAGGTAATTTACAAGCAGCCCAGAATGTTCATTATGCTCTATCTACATTTTGCAAGCTTGAAAAACAGCTAATTTGGCATGCCTCGTTTGATATTCAAGACAAGGAGAGGAGTTACAGAGAGTCATATGGAGGGGAAGCAAGGTCCCTGACTCAGGGTGACATGAGACAAAGGTGCAGGAGCTAGATCCCCATGTTCTCAGAAGACATAGGAAAAGAAAGAGCCATTGACAGTAGGTGGAGGGGTATAAAGGTCTCAAGGATCCCAAACTGTCCCCTCCCTGAACACAGCCGTAGCAGAGCATCACCCCTGTGTCTTCAACCTATCTATTCTTCATTGCTTTAGAATGAGAACTGGTGATATGCTCGTAATGTTTTATAAACAGCTCTTTAAAGGGAGAAAAGATCTGATCAGTAATGTCCACTGATTTTGTTGTGTAAATATTCCCAGCACTACCAATTTCTAACTATGGACACACTAAGAAATGTTGAAAATATAAATAAGCTTTTGCTCACTGTTAGCTACAATAACACACTACTATCAGAGATCAGTTTTCTACCCCACAAAGCCACACATGATCTGATGGCCTGGGACCACACTCCCCCCCCCCCATATACAGCCCTGATAACTCAAGCCTAAAGTTGCTAAGATATATTGTGTTTGTCTGGCCACAGACCCTTTGCATGTACAAAGGACACCCTCAACTAAGTGTATTGGGATCAAATTCTTTCTTCCTGGTTGACCCCTCACCACACCTTTATACCTAGCCTGTCCTGCCCCAAGACAGACTAACAGACAATTCTCTTTATCAGAAGAGAGCTAAGGGGTTGGAGGAGTTATTTTATTTTTATCTTTTTGAGACAGGGTCTCCCTGTAGCCCCAGCTGGCGTGAAACTCACTCTGTAGACCAGGCCGGTCTTGAACTCACAGAGATCCGCCTGCCTCTGCCTCCCAAGTGCTGGGACTAAAGGCGTGGGTTGGAGAAGTTATAAAAGCAGATCTGAGGTCGCAGGGGAGACGCCATAACGCGCCAGGCCAGGATCGAAAGGTTATTCCTGGACAAACTGTCAGCCCATGAAAGGAAACAGCCAGAATTGACCAGAGTCCAAGTCAACAGCTCCAGAGAGAGTGGACTGTTTTACCTCTCATACACCTTGCCCCTTTTCTAAGCCTAGGGAACAACCTGCGGAAGAGGGGGCGTGGTAGAATGTAAGGGCTGCGATTGGGGTGAATGGTGAAACTACAGCAATGTAGTCTGGACACTCATTTGATCAACTTGATTGAACAAACAACCTGTCACCCCCCACTGGATGGTGGGGCTGTAGGTGTTTGGGCACAACAGCCTGCAGATAGGTTTTGCATGAAGGATGCTTGTACTCATGGATTATCACTTATAGCTAAAAATGAAAAAAAAAAAAAAAAAAAACTGAGAGAAACGATGCAGGACAGTTATGGAGAATGCATGATCTGGGATGTTGGTGGGGGTGGGGGGGAGGGAAAAGGGAAAAAAAAAAAAAAAAAAAAAAAAAAAAAAAAAAAAAAAAAAAAAAAAAGCATCAATAAAAACTAATAAAAAAAAAAAAAAAAAAAGCAGATCTGAGGCCTGTCACCCTCTACTATTGTATTACTGGGGCTGGGTTACTATGTGATGTTCCTTAAACCTCGATTTATACAACTATAACTTCAAAATTGTATCTTTTCTTCTAAAGACTTGCTGCAGGGATGAAAAGAGATCAGATATGAAACACCTGGCATGCTATAAGAATCAACACAAATATGTAAATTTCACTCCATTGTTATTCTAGACTGATGGATTTCCAAGTGTGATCCTTAGAGAGGTAGCCATCAGCAGTATGTGAGAATTTGCTAGAAATACAGGTTCTTGGACCCCCATTCCAGATTTCCCGAGTCAAACTCCATTTGGGACCTGGGATTTTTGTATTTGAACAAGCTCTTCCTATGATTATGTTATATGACTTGTTTTGAGACTGCGAATCAACATTTGACTGTTTTAGTTACCCTGGATGTTCCTTTTAATCTTTCTTACAAAAGATCAGGAGACATTACTGGAATTGGATCATGAGACCAGAGACGCCTCTGTAGCAGATGACAAGGGGTAGACATTTATCTGTATGGACAGTGTAAAGTATTCCATGGGCTGTACTGGAAACTGTATAGATACTGTGCCATTTGACTTACAAAATACTTCTGAGTGGTATATACTGCTACCCTACTTTGTGATGAGAAACTCTAGGCCTCATGCAGTTTGGTAATTACCCAAGAGACCATATGACACTAGTAGCGGAGAACTTATCCTGCCCAGACCCATCTGCCTGTACATCGCTCTACCCTTTGGTTCCCAGCAACATCAAAGTCTTCAGCACTGGTCTTTCATCCCTCTTTTGTCATTCTACCTGGACTCCAGAGGAGAGGGCTCAGTTTCCCCCTTGGCACAGCGCTAACTCAAGACAAACCTCAGCTCTCCCTCCCTTTCTTCCTCCATCATGAGACTGAGCCCAATAAATCAGTCATCTCAAGTCACATCTACTTCAAGAGAGAATCACTTCAAAGAGGTGGGGCTGGGGGAAGAATATCATTTGGATACTTGTTCTTTCTTCCTGTCTTCTGGGCACTGCAGAGGGTAAAAAACAGGTGCGATTTTTCAGAGAA
Source organism: Rhizomys pruinosus (assembly GCA_009823505.1). NCBI lineage: Eukaryota > Metazoa > Chordata > Mammalia > Rodentia > Spalacidae > Rhizomys > Rhizomys pruinosus. The sequence goes on from VZQC01000028.1 coordinate 898,975, forward strand.
AAGAGATTTGACTCATTACAATGAATTGTGGAGCTGAAAAACCATTTCCTAGAAGTATTGGAAATGTTAATGCTATCATCTTGCATGAGCTGTTAGGGAGGAGGCAGGTAATTCCCCAGAGACTGCATGGGTGCCTCATTGAAGCTAAAGGTCTGCACATTCAATCTTGATTGAATCACCATTATTGCGACAGAGGGTGTGGCTTGAGAACCACACTAAGACAGTCAGACACTGTGCCTCTTCTTGTCCTGCTAAATTCACGCTAGCTGACGTTGGACAGCTCTCACTGAAGAGCCCTGGGAGAATTGCTCCATCACACCTAACTTCTGGGGGGAGGAGTGGAAACTAAGGGAAGAGCTCCCAGAGAGGCCAGGGGGCGGGGTCTCCCCCAGTGCACTTCCCTGCCTTAGCATGCTTCCAGGCAATGTCCTACTTGGGGATGGTGCATCTTTCTGAAGGAGCAGAGGAAGCTTTCTTATTTGCATTCCTGAGAAGAAGAAATGGATTCAAACATCTAAGCGTAAGTTAGTGATTTGGGAAGTTCTCCCAGAAAACACCAGAAAGAAAGGAATTCAGCATGGGCGTATCACTTAACAGTAGACCACTGAGGTTAATACTGCTAAGGAACTCTGGGAAAGGGCAGAGGACATGTGCTTCCAGGGGCGGGGGCCTGGGTGCTTAGATATCCACTCTTGTCAGTTGTGGGTTGAAGGAAGCTCCTGGGGACATTTAATTCCCCAGTACTGTGGCCTGTCCTGAAATCAGGAAAAGAAGGCTTAGAACATGTACTCAAAGAAAGATACAGGTGCTGGCAGTGGAATTAGGGCCAGCAACAGCAGAGTGTTAGGGGATATGGCAAGATACCAGTGATTTCTCTACCAGGAGAGGCCTGTGGGACCCACCAAGTGCCTCCCTCAGAGATGATGAAGAGTAGCGGGTGAGAGTCAGGAGCACTGAACAAACAACCTGAGAAGCAACACGGAGTCCTGCAGGTTGAAAAGGCCTCCAGGTCTGTTCTGAACCTGAGTCCTTCCTGGAAGTGGGTTCTTCTTGGCACAATGCCACCCCCCCCCTTTCAGGAAGAGAACAGCATTCTGAGGAGCTCATCTGTTTTGAAGTTGGGTTTTGACAGCTTTTTCTCCTGGGTAGCTTGTGTTTAGGCATCATATAGAGGACATCTTGGGAAGGAGTAGCTGGTATTCTGGTGAGTGACAGATCAAAGCTCTGATCGTGGCTGTCATAGACATTCACTGTTTGACTGTGTGACCTCAGGCAGGAAGTGTCCATCTCTGGATCATCTGTCTCAAGTGTGTAAACTCAAAGGCTAGACTAAAAATCTTTGACTACAAAAGCCATATGGGATTCAGATTCCACACCTATTTATTTTTATTTGGCTCTTCCACACTGGAATCTTGACCTCGTGAGTAAGAAACAGGTCAGAGAATCGAAGAGAGCTTGTTGAAGGTCTCCAGAAGTCAACTGATAGAACTGAGATCAGAATTTGACTCTGGCTGACTTCATGTCCAAGACCCCAAAACACCTGATCCTAGACATTGATCCAAGATGTGGGGGAAAAGGGGCCAATACCTGTGCATTTTCTGTCTTTATCATTACCTGGCTCTGTAATCTGGAATGTTGGTCTCTGAGAACCACATGGGAATCTCAACATTGGACTTCTTTCAGTACCATCTTGGGAGCTTAAAAAGTTACAGACTGGGGCTGGAGAGATGGCCTAGTGGTTAAGAGCGCCGACCGCTCTTACAGAGGACCCGGGTTCGATCCCCAGCACCCACATGGCAGCCGAGAACCATCTGAAACTCCAATTCCAGGAGAACTCCAGTTCCAGGGGAATCCGACAGCCTCTTCTGACCTCTGCGGCATTGCATGACACGGGTGCACAAACTTGCATGCAGACAGTACATTCATACACATACAGAAATAAATAAAATAAAAATTAAAATTAAAAAAAAGATAGACTGCTGAGAACTGGCCTACGCCTTCTGCTGCTGGAGGTTCAAGGGGTTCAAGCTTCATTAGCACTTCTGATGAGAACGGGAGGTGGAAATCGGTCACCTAGATAGAGGCAAGGACCTTGAAAACCAGCAGTTGTGATTCTTGTCTTTGGCCAGGAATGCCAGATGCATTCTGGTCAGAAACACTGATTCATGTCCTAGATTTGGTTCAGCCCTGGATGGAGGCCAGACATGCCGGAAGTGGTGTATGCCATCAGAACTTCCAATCTGGTCACTGAGATGTAAAGACTCATGGACACTTTGTGGGTGGGCCAGGTAGACTCACCAGTTTGTCGCTCCATGCCTCAATCCAGTTCTTGCTATAAATCCTATTCCAGTTCCATGGACTGGCATCTTGATGGTACCCCATCTCTAGACCATGCTCCTGTTATATGGATGCTCTGCTGGCTTGCTTTCTCTTAAGTTCCCACTGAACCTAGACCAGACTTTCTAAAACATCTCTTTCCTGGTGATCCAGGAAATTCATTCCTTGAATTTGAAAAAGTCAAGAACTCAGAGCCACTGACTCAGTGGAAATTTTGTGTGACCATGAGCTTCCAATACTCCTAGTTCCTGAGTTAAACCCACCTGAAGCTAGAAAGCCTTAATTTCACTCAAGGACCCCTCCCTATTTCTATGCCCTATTTCACGTCTAACAAACTCCCAGCTGATGCCGGTGTTTCCGTCTCTCCCAAGTAATATTGCTGTTGCTGTCTCAGGGACCACACCTTGAAAGCCACTGGACCGACCCTGGCTCTGGTTGAGCTCAGCTAGCAGAAAACAGGCATAAGGAGGGTGGAAGGAGAAGGGCAGGGTCAAGGCACCTTGTTGGAGTTGTCACTAGAGGTCACCCCTGTGGTTAGGCACCCTCTCTGTCTGCAGGTCCTGGGGACTTCTCGCTACACGATCATTGTAGTCTGGGCTGGCATTTAACTCTGTATATGGCAGCATGTCTTGCAGTGCCCCTGCTCCTAAGCCACACATTGATGAAGGATCTCTTGATTATTTCTCTTCTAATGACTGTGACCGAGAGTCCCATCTGTTTCCTGCTGGGATCCCTGCTGTTCCCAGAAGAGAACGTTTCATAAAACTTGCAGTCCCTGTGATAACTTCCATTTCTGGTGTCATCACCTTCCTACTAATGCAGAAACCTCCAGAACGTCCATAAAGCAAGTGGGGTTTGGGGATGGATCCTTTGGTATTCCTGAAATCTCCCTTACTGACAGTCTGCCCCGGAGCTACCTGAAAGCAAAGGCTGCTTTGTTCTTACTTTCTCCATTCATTCCCTTTCCATTCCCACCCCCTGAAAACCCATCTCCATTACTACATTCTAAATAGGATCATTTGGAAGAAAGGGCCAATTTCACCAAGGTTTCTCTTTCACTGTTTTGTTTGATGGCCATTCCCTCCCTCCCCCTCCCCCCTTAGTCTTCTCTGTTCTCCCTGGCCTGGGCCTTTGTCCTCCATGATGGCCTTTTGGGGCTCTGGGTTTCTTCAGATGCTAATCACAGCTGGTTTTCTTCTTGTGCCAAGAATGTTTCTGTTTATCAGGGATGGGCAGGCAGGGCCTTTGGGGGAACACATAGAAGGTTAGGAACACTTTGCAGGCACTCAGGCTGTTTATCTTTTACCATTTTTTTAAATTGAATTTCCAAGACATTCTTTTGTTTTCCTTTATGTATTCGGTTTTCTGGATCTGTTGGTTACCTGGGCCCTGTCTCTCTTCTGTGCCCAGTATAGATCTGTGCTAGCCCTGATGTACTGCAGCTATTGAACCTCAATTAGAAAAGAAGTTCAGGTTCATTCAAAACCACCCAGATGGTACCACTAAAGAACTTGAACTTTCTCCACCTCTATTTGGGGTTCCCCAGACACAGACGTGAGACAAAGATTTCAGGGCAAGCCACTTCTGTAGGAGGAACAGGTAACAGCATAGAGACTGGGGAAGTGGGACAGAGAAGAAGAAGCAGCTGAGAAAGCTGGTTTGCAGCCTTTTGCTCCTGTGAGCCACTGCAGCTCAAGCCCCATGGGAATCTAGAGGGTGGGCTGGAAGAAACATTCCCACGGACTAGTACGGAAACTCAGGTGTTTCAAAGGCTGAGGCGTTCTCCCAGGTGTACTGATTCCTCGGATTTGCTGGCTGGCTGTCTTGCGCTTGGGCGTAACAACCTTCCCTAACTTTGGAAAAAGTCTCTGAGCAAAGAGATGTGGGCAGGGCAAGGGGGAACCATGATGGACGCCAGGCACATTCTTTAAAGAGGAGCTCACAGGCAGCACCCATAGCCGAGTGTGAGGCCCTCGACCCCCAATCCCTGTGATCCTACCTTGCCCCCAGTGCCCATTCTGCCAGTTGGTGCTGCTGACAGTAGTTGATGTGGGTATGGGGTTTAGGAAGTTACCCTAGTGATGAGTTCGGATCCCCTTGTGATTTTTTTCCTGCCTTCTGTGCTCTTGGCTCTCGGCTGGAGTCCTTGAGAGGACAGAGCTTCCTACTTGTCTCTCTCCTGTATCCTATCTTCCCCTTCTTTTCTCCTGGAACTCGTCCCAAGTGTTAGTTTGATCTGGCCGTCCTCCAACAGTCGTTTTCAGAAAACAGTGGTAAAAAAACCACAAAAACTCATTGCTCACTGTGTGTAGGGTCCTTCCTCATACTCAGTTCCTATTTCTTGGGCATGGGTTTATCTGGCAGGTTTGGGGGAATGGAAATACAAGATAGCCACGGCTCTGCTGCTATGAGGTAGATATAGCAGACAGAGTCACCCAAATGCCTCTCAAGCCACAATGAATACAGCGGCCAAGGATAAGACAAATGCAGGACTAAATAAAGGGATTTGGCCCAAATGTGAAGGGTAAGAGGGAAGTGTAATGGCTGAGCTCAGGGCCAAAGAAGAAGACCCTAGTAGGTCAGAGAAAAGAAGGGATAGAGAACAGAATGTGGCAAGGGCCTGAAGTGTGGAAGAGCATGGAAAGTTCAAGAGACTGAGACGTGGTTAACGTGGTTTCCAGAAGAGACCACAATGGAATATATCCTTGCAGGAAAGAGAACTCAAGAGTGAAGGGAACCATTTGCAGGGTTTTAAATAAGAAAATCACATTACTTAAGTCATGTCTTAAAGATTTTTGTGATCCCTGTCAAGGGTCAGATGGGTAGTATGTTTTTGGGCCAACTGGATGTAGAATAGTCCAGAAGAGACTGAGCAAGATCCAGGGGAGACTAGGTGATAACACAGGCACGGAGCTGTGGGAGGCCAGGGAGGCCTCTTCTGCTTCCCAACATCTCTCATATATCTTGGCCTCCGGCCCTTGGGTGGATAGCCTTGTCTCCATGAGTCAGGGCTCCTTCCTTGAGCTCTACTCACTTATTTTTCTGCATCTGCGCAATGTTCTTAGGAACGAGATATTGGAAACCTGCTTCACACAGACTAAGAATTAGAGTGATTGCTTACAATTTTATGGACATGAAAGGGACGATGGCTAAGTGACCAGACATTTTAGGAGACAGTAGGCACTGTGCTGAAGCTGATGATGGTGGAGATGAATCTCAGCAAGCAGGCACCTGTCCCAGAACAAGAACTGAATCACCCAGGGCCCAGCGCAGGAAGTGTTCCAAGGAGGTCTGCATATTATGTCTTCATACATGTTTGCTGACTATCAGAATATCTCTTTCCGCCACTCCACTTGCAAGAAATCTTGCTGTTTGCATGCTATCTTCCGAGAGAGAAATTATAAATGTTTTCTGATTAGTTCCACTATTCAAAGCCCATTCCTAAATCAGCACAGGAAACAGCTAAGCGAAAACTTCTGCCTCTTTCTTCCTTCAAAGTCTGCCCATGTCATATTCTTTCTTCCTCCCAAGTTTTTCTTAGGCAATGTCTAGACAGTTAAAACAAAACCAAACTCTGAATTGTAGTAGAAATAATTTATCCCTTTGGATCGTCCCTTTCCTTTTTCTTTGCCTGAATTTGGTTATCCCGAGTGCTGACCAATAAATGCTCCCCCAACACTGGGAAAAATGTCACAATGCCTGTGTGATCTGCACTCGATTGCATGAAGGATGTGGGAAGCTTATCAGAATACCGAATCAGCATTTTGTCTGGGGGTAACTTGCTTTCTCTCTCTCTCTCTCTCTCTCTCTCTCTCTCTCTCTCTCTCTCTCTCTCTCTCTCCTGCTTGCTTTCAAGGCCATTCTCATTATCATCTGGAATCTACATTTATTGTGTACTACCTGTGAGTAGTAGTCAGCTTTGTGGCNATGAAGGATGTGGGAAGCTTATCAGAATACCGAATCAGCATTTTGTCTGGGGGTAACTTGCTCTCTCTCTCTCTCTCTCTCTCTCTCTCTCTCTCTCTCTCTCTCTCTCTCGCTCTCTCTGTACTGCTTTGAAGGCTATCCTCATCACCATCTGGAAGTGACAATGATTGTGTACTACCTGTGAGTAGTAGTCAGCTTTGTGGCAGTCCTTGTCTTTCTTCCTTACCTCCCCCAAATAAATACCATGAACAAGTCCAAGTCACCCATTAGTTTGTTACTGACCTTGTTAGGGTCTCACTGTTTTACTGCGATCACTGCAATAGCCTACTGATTCAAATCTGGAAATGAGGTTATTATCGGATAACAAATTCCACGGAAAGATAACCCTTTTCCCCAAAGTCTATTTACATAATACCACGCAGGAAGACACCTACAGGATATGATGTTCCCGTATCGATTCTTATTGCGGTTTTCATCTTCTTTCGCTGTGTCCCACGAAGCTGTCTGCCCCTCTGGTAAGGCCTAAAAAGCAAATACAGAGGGTTTAATAGTCTGAGATGGAAATGCTACCCAGGTGTATTTGACCAACAGCAGGGAATAAGAACTCACTGTGATGGGACAATCAGTATAAAGAGATGTGCGTCCTGTTGTAGGCCTTCCATGGATGCACTTGCTTATTCATTGACATTGCTCTGTCTTTTCTGTCATGAACTTACAGTCTGGTTCTCCCTTACAGTAGGGAGGTCAGTCATTCATCGATTCATACACTCATCAGGTACTTATTGATCCCCTAATATATTTGGGGCACTGTTCTAGATCCTAGAAGTACACAGAAGTCAAGAACTCTTGAGTATCCAATAGACTGGAAAATGTCACAAATAATGAAGCAAATATAATTTTAGATACTGGAAAATGATACGAAGAAAAAAATTCAATATAACTAAATAGCGATGAGAAATGAAATTTGTTTCAGATTATGGTTTAGGACATTTTCTGTGAGTCATATTAAAGTTAATTCCTTAATGGGGTAAAGGAGCCAGTCACACCAAGGGAAGTGGAAAGTGATTTTCAGGCAAAAAGAATATCAGATGTAAAGATCAGAGAGTGACCAAATGACCATATTCGAAGAGGAAAGTGACAAAGTGAGGAGGAGGCTAATGATGGAAGCTTTTAGAGAAGATGTGGGAATCCAGATGACCCAAGGCACTGCAGTTGCTGATTAATACATAGAGTAGTATTCTACGTAGAGCAGGACACTCTCGAAGGGTTCTGAACAGGGAGGTCACCTCATCTGGTGTACAAAAGGCATTCTGGCTTATTTGTAGAATGTAGGCTCTAACATCAATAAAAAAAAAAAAAAAGAATGTAGGCTCTAAGAAGACCAGGTAAGAATTGAAGCAAGTAGTTGGGAACTTAGTTACAATCATAAGACAAGTGATGATGGTCACTTGGACGCTTGGACACTTGGAGCAAGCAGGGAACTTGGAACAAGTAGGGAAAGTGGACACAAAAAGAGCGGTCATTTTGCACATATAGATTGACTGTATTTGATTTATGATGTTGCTACAGAAGGAGACCCAGAAATGAGGATTTGAGTACAAGTAGTTAGTTAGCTGGAGAGGCAATCAAGGGGGCTTGAGACAATCAAAGGAATAAAGTGAATATAGGGCAGATTATCATGATACCACTGTCTATGACTGGGACTTAATACGTGGGCACATTTCATGTTCAGAGAGTGAGAAGGAAAGAGGAAGGGACTTATGTCCTTATCTATTGTTTCCTGTCTAGTACTGTTTGAGGACAACCCTTGTAAAACCCTGCCACCTTTGCCATGCTCTATGGGCAGTGTGTATATTCTTTCATCTTGAGGAAGCCTTAGCATAATAAACTGCAGGTGCTTACAGGAGGAAACTGCTGGGCGGAGGTATGCATGGGAACTACATGTTGTGTGGCCATGTGGAGGGCAGTACCTGTAGATAGGGACTAGAGACTGGAACTCTGTAAGAAAGAGGAATGAAGGCCACCTCTGTGTCAGTGGCTTGAAGAACCAGAGAAATGTCCTTTATTGAAATGAAGAATCTGAGGGGGAAACAGGGTGGAGGGAGCAGGAATAAGTGCTATGTTTTGGGCATAGGATTCACTTAAAAAGTGCCTGCTGCTAGATACTGTGTACTTTTTAATTTGTTTATAAAAATGCCAGTAGTAATAATGGTACCCAAGTTTGAGAGGTTTATAAGACATCCGAGCTGAGATGCTGAGTAGGAAATTTTAAATAGAGGCTCAGAACTTACGGTGAGGGAGGAAATAGGCGTCCTCATCAGGTGCCAATCACAGAGGTGACAGGCAAGCAAACAACCATGTGGGGCGGTTTATAAGATCTGTGAGCCAAGCAGCCTAGAGCACAGGGGACACCTAGTCAGCCCCATTATGGAGGGGAGAAGTGGATGTTTAAAGAAGTGCCAATAGCTTTAGGGAACCCGTAGCAGCATGCAGGACAGGCCTTGTTTTGGTGACTGTCTCTAATCCTCTCTCAAGGGGACGGGCTGAATGCCCTGACCATGGCCCTTGCGTTGCTTATGACACTGAATTTACAGCTTCCAGTCTGCACAGCTAATCTTCATTCACCTTAACACATTAGCCTGGGTTTTGCCCACCTATTTATTTCTCACTGTGTCCATCCAAAGCAAGAAGGAGCCTTCATCAAAGTGGCTAGAAATTTGTCCACCCAGCAGACCATGTCTTAGAGCAGGCAGGACCATTGTGTGTGGAAAGGCCAGTGCTCATGCATGGGAGCACCTTTGCTGCTTTTGTCTCAAATGTCCCTTGACAACCTTGGTGGGTCTTCCATAGAAGGGCTTGTTGAAGGGTCTGTGGGTACCAAGTGTCACTGTAACCATTTTATCCTTCGCTTAGGTGATCTCTGGGCAACAGATGCTTCTTGCTCCTGTACTTAGTTTCCAGACTCATCAAAGCCATGGGCACCGGGACAAGCCAGGGATGTCCTAGGTAATTCTACAGCCAACACTAGGGTTGTGATGATTGAAAGGTGGCTCCCCCTGAGAAAATATACAGCTATATGCTATAGCTCCAGACCCCCAGTGTCCACCAAGTAGGGCCAAAGGAGATGGGGAGGGCTGTGATGACGTTGACAAATGCAAAGGAGGTGCTGCCTAACAGAGCCACCCAGGAGGAGGTGGTAATGACCCCCTAATTGGCAGGCTTTGATCAACCATCTGTTTCCCTTTCTGGGGAGCTGCAATCTAATAGGGGATAATCTCTTCTGAGGAAACAAATCTGAGGGGGTGAGAGCATGAAAGGGAGACTCATCTCCAGCTTCAAAGTGAAGGAGCCAGGGGCATTATTTTTACATTAGTGGCGAGTTACAGTAGATTGACCAGGGAGTGGTGGCTGTCATTAGGAGCTAATCACATTCTTTTGAAGCCAAAATTGCCATCTCCTTATTCTCCTTTATTATCAATCCCCATTTTCCTTTCCTTGGTCTTTTCTCCTTAAAGTGTGCAGCTCTACTTTTATATCCCCCTCTGCAACGTGTCCACTCTTTCCTAGTGCTCCATTCCCACGGCAGCCATTTAATTGTTGTCCAAAAGACATATTTGAGGACACGCTCATCCCTGGCGATCTGAGCCCCAGTATTCACAAAGTCCTCAAAAGTCAGATTTGAAAAGGTCTTTTGAGAAAAAAAATATTTGAGTATTTGATAACCTAGAAAAATGAGGTTCAGAAGCAGGAAACGACTCATTTAAGGGGTGCTCTTCTTCCTTCCTAACATGTCCTGCCACAGTGGTGATCTGCAGCTAGCTGCCATGGTGGGTTGTAGAGATGAAGTGGTGGACGTGATCGAGTTTCATGAGGAGTTTCCACTGTGGGAAGCAGACAATATGCCAACAAACAGGCAACTGCTGTTTTTTTTTTTTTAATTTTATTTATTTATTTTCTATGTGTATGAATGTACTGTCTGCATGCAGGTCTGTGCACCTGTGTCGTGTAATGCCGCGGAGGTCAGAAGAGGGTCTCGGATTCTCCTGGAACTGGAGTTCTCCTGGAATTGGAGTTACAGATGGTTCTCAGCCGCCATGTGGGTGCTGGGGATCGAACCCTGGTCCTCTGCAAGAGCAGTCGGCACTCTTAACTGCTAGGCTATCTCTCCAGCCCCGCAATTGCTGTTTGTAATGAGTGCTTTGAAAATGATGAGCAGGGGTCTGGGGTAGACTGGGAATACTGACAAGGAACAACTCAGGTACCAGGTTCTGGGCAGGAGTCTTTGAAAAAGTGACATCTGCGGAGGAGAGAAGCAGTCCTTGATGCTGGCAAACTGGCCTGGTACTCACAGGTGAGCTGTGGGGATGCTCCTGTTGAGTCCAAAAGATTTCACAGAACACCAGCCCAAGACAAAGCTTCTCTGAAGTCATGATAGAAGGGGACAAATGGAAGACCGCTCTGTAGACACATCTCAACACAGACAGTAATTGTTCAGGACCAGAAAGAAAGGGACTGGAACATCCCTCTATCCCAGCTGATAAGAATGCTTATTGCCTCTTGGCAAACTATACCATGCTCATAGCTAAGATTTATCAAGCTTCCCCATCCCATCGCTTCTAGAATCCAATCTAGAGTTTCCTTAAACCCTCTCTAACATCACTGACCCCAGTCCACAGTTTAAAGAATATTTATTTGTTTATTTATTTATTTATTTATTTATTTATTTATTTATTAGTTTATGTCCATGAGTATTTGCCTGCATGTATGTAAGTGTACCATGTTCAGACAGTGCCTATTGAGGGCAGAAAGAGGATATGTGATCCCTTGGAACTGGAGTTACGGATGGAGTTGTTAGCTGCCATAGGGGTACTGAGAACCAAACCCAGATCCTCTGCAAGAGCCACTGAGCCACCTCTCCAGCCCCATAGCCCACTTAAAAATTATTTTTATTTTATGTGTATGAGTGTATTGCCTGCATGTGTGTAAGTGCACCTGTGTCATGTAGAAGAGGTCATTGGATACCCTGGAACTGGAGAAAGAGGATGTGTTGTCCCCTGGAACACTTGTTAACTGCCATGTGCATGCTGGGAACCAAACCCTGGTCCTCCGCAAGAGCAGTCAGTGCTCTTAACCACTGAGCCATCTCTTTGGCCCCGCATTCCACATTTTGACAGTCCTTTCTGATCTCTTCCAGAGATACCAACCCCCCTGCATGTTGTAGAAAAATTTCCTCCAAATGGAAAGATTCAATACTGGAGAGAGGCTTCTTAAGACTCAGGGAAGTTTCCAAAACTTTCAGGATTCATAAGGCCCCTATCCAAGATTCTAAAAGTAGTACCAGCCAATATGCCTATACGTCCTATAGGGAGCTCCAAGATGCAGTTTTGGTGAGTCATCATTCACAGTAGGGTGGGCTTTTTGGTGACACAGCTGCTGTTGAATCATCCATGTTCCTGTAAGTGACCTCGATCTCAAACTCGTTAGTTCACTAAGCTAGACTTGGTGGAATTGTTTCTTTGATTTGTTGTCAGTGTCTTACCTGGGGTCAATAAATGTCTGTTTATGTTTCCCCTGGAAAATTTGCACAACACCCGGGATGTGCAACAGCCCTAACTTTCTGAACTTGGTGTGTTACTGTTCGTCTCTGTCTCACAGAGTTGGTCGGAAAGTAGATGATGAACAAATGCCAGGCACAGCAAGAGATGGGATGGAATGTTCCAGGCGGAGGGAAGAGAGAGTGTAGAGGCCATGGGATAGAATGAGCTTTGGGGTTCTAGAACTTGAGAGAGACTCCTCAAAACTGAGAGAACAGGGGGAACAGAGGCACGCGTCCTGCAGACTGGTGACACACAGGTATAGTGCAGTGAAGTTCCTCAGACCACAGTCAGAATGTGAGTTTTGCTTGAAGGCAATGGGAATGCTTGGGAAGTTTTTTAAAAGGAAGAAGTCGAGCCAGGATCACAGCACAATAAAGAGCATATGGCATGTCCTGAAGCTCTCCCTACACCTTTGTTAATAGGCCGCATAGATTTTAGGATAAAATGACCATCGGTGCCTGCCCATTCTTCCCATGACTATAACTCACTGACCCTTTCGTAGAGGCAGGGGGAGGCACAGATCACATGATTACAGATCATAGCGTCTCAGACTCTGCTGTGTTGCCTGGATTCCGAGATCTGAGCAATCTATCTCAGTCTCCCCACTTCGTACTTTAATTGTATGCTAGAACTGAGAAGCATCCTTAATGCAGTATGGCTGGTTCCTTCTAGTTGTTGGATTGGTCTCCTAGTTAAGAGAAGCCTTTCGAAAGCTTTCTTCGTTGGACCCGAGCCTCTTGGAGCCATGCTCTATATAGTGAGATCTCAGAACACAGTTTTCAAGAGCAGCTCACCTCCAATTCCATGCTGAGGTGTGCCAGTCCACTTCATTTACCTGTAGCCACACTGACCTGGAAGCTTCTGTCAGCCGTGATACCTTTCTTCATTCTCCTTAGTTTGACTGTATCCCAGGAGATAACTGGATGTGAAATGCCCCAGGGTGCAACAAAACTAGGCCCCAGGATTGCTGATCAGCCAGTTCCTGGCTGATGCTTCCGGGCATTGCCAAGGGCCTACCTCCTCCGTGAGCAGTCCAGCCCACCAGGATTTCTCTTTGCTTTTGTTGGACTCTGTGCAAGGAAACTTCCAGGGAATCTTCATCAGGGAGGAACCATTGTACCCGGACTTTTCATTCATTTTTTTTTTTTTCTTGTCAAGACATACTTTTTGCATACTAACTACACATACTACACATGTGAATCAGGGGAAGCCAGGGCCTTGCAGAAAGGCAGGCAGACTACAGTGCTTGAATAGTTTTGCTGCAAGTCATTTTGCTACCCAAGTCTGAATGCACTTTTCTGAACTTCAAGACAATAATACAACCTTCAGGTGAGCAGAAGGAAGGCTACAACTACTTAGGGGTGGCAGGGACAGCATTTCTATTACCCCTTAGGTATCCTGATAATGCTAGTACTTACATAAACATGTGCATTTGTTAATATGAATAGTGTGGTCTATGTTCAAAATGAAAATATAAAGTATCTCATATAAAAATATAAGTAAACATGCTCTGGAGAGTTTTGTGTCAATTACTGAGTATCCAAGTTATGGCCACGAGAATAAGATGAAGACTCTTGGCAACATCAACCCTGGCTTGTCTCAGATCAAAGGAACTTCTGAGAGGTAGCCCTTTCATTTTTAAAATTGGGACCACTTTAGGAAGCCATGGTGAGTCATTTATTCCAAGTTTCAGTAAGACATAAAATTAAGTAGTGGAGAGTTTCATGATCTTTTGGGAGTCTAAAGTCTAGTTTCAATGGATTCATGGACTCGTTTTTAATACATTTGCTGAGTGAGGTGCTGGGTACATAATAAGGGCTGCCATGGACCTCTCTGCAGGTTGGGGACTGTATAGGAGCGCTAGATCAAAGGAAGCATTGTGCACATGGCAGAAAGTGTAGCGTTCTCTATCTGTATTATGAACATTTCTCCAAAGGTGACAGGTAAGTATCTTGGGGGATACACCTTTTACTATTTCACATGGAGATATTGTTTAGTGATGGCATTGGCAGAAGTTTCAACAAATGCTACCTTCTGTGCTGAAAAGCACATGCCTTAGTGATTAGAAATGTGGATGGAGAAGGCAGGAGGGGATGAATAATGATGTCTACTCAGAGTGGCATCAGGAGAGCAAATATTATTGCATACCATGTCACTAAATAGACAGTAATTTATGAGTTCTACTGGTGAAGCTAAGTAGAAAATCAGATCGCAGTAAGATAGGAGTATTTGTCTGTGACAGGAGCTTGGATCAAGGCAGAATAGTTGAATGTGTGTCTGGATGTAGAGTCATAAAGCATCCTTTAAAAGGCCCAGTTACATCCAGGTAAGGAGGTGCATACCTTCCATCCAGAAGAATGAGGCGAGAAGGGTCCAGAATTCTGGGCTAGCCTGGGTTACATAGTGAGATCCTATCTTTAAACTTCAGGAAGGAAAAAGGGCTAGGGAGGTAGCTCACTTGCTAGAGTGCTGGCTGTAGAGGATTGCGTCTGATTCTCAGAACCCATGTGAAAAAGGCTGGGCATGGTGGGACGGACTTATAATCCTATTGCCGGGGAGAGGGAGACAAATTGATATGTAAGAGCTTGTTGCAGCTTGGCTAGCAGAATCAGCAAGTTCCAGGCTAGTGAGTGACCCTTCCTAAAAAGAAACAGGAAGGGTGTCATGAAGGATGTCATGTGTGGTTGACCCCTGGCCTCCATATGTATCTATACATATGTACAAATATGTGTACCTAGGCACACACACATAGAAAAAGAACCCACGAAATTTCTTTCAGGTGACAGTTTTTAAGTCAGTGGCTCTCAAACTTTGATAGGTATGCAGATTTCCCAAGGACTTTGGTCTTGAGCTGTCTGGCATCAATGAACCTCAGTGTTCTTTATTAACTCTCTACCTGCTTCTGACATGCACCAAAGCTTGAGAACCACTGTTTTAGGCAAGGCAGATGCATACAGCAAATACCTAAGGAGTTCTCAGCCTCAAGGTTAAAAGCAGATGTTCTGCACATCCTGAGAATGCCCATAGAGGTGAAGAGCTTTCAGTGCTGGCTTCTTTCCTTAAGAAATGGTGTCTTTCTCTAGGTAGAACTATTCTTTCAAAAATATATTCTTATATTTACAGACAAATATCCCAGACACCACTCAGGAAAGAAGCACCAGATGAGAATAGTACAGAATCTCACAACTGGACACACAAAGACATGATCTGTGAATGGCTCATGCCTAGGTGACACAACTACGATGCAGCCTCTACACAAGCATCATAGAACAAGGACACAAGAAGGCATTAACTTCCTCCTAACTCTGGTTAAAGAAGCTCCTCCATGCAACAGGAGACCAGGACCCAAAAGGGCTTGAATGGCCAAATCGTGAAGATTAGGAGTCTACAGAATATGGTTCCATGGACAGCTGCCTATATTCAGCTTCACCCACACAGGGCTCAAGGAACATTGTGGAAGAGGGAGTGAAAAGATTATAAGAGCCAGGGAGGTGATACAAGACCAAATGGAAATGAATCCTACAAGCTCCTGGGACCCAGTTCCTATGAACTTACAGCATTGGTATCAGCATGCACAAGACTCATGCAAGCTCAGCTGGACAAAAACCCAGCACAGAACTGCAGACATGAGTAGCAGAGCCCAATCTTGGCTGAGGAAATATTGGTAGGAGAGGGCAGTCAGGTAAAGAAGACCTAGCATTCTTTAGAAGAGAGTCTCTGGATAGGCTGATTAGAGCTCAGGAGAGTGAGAGGGAGATTATTTTTGTGCAATGGACTCTAGCACAAATGACAGAAGGTGTGAACTCCAGGTGCGGGGGTGCTGTGGCAGGGTGCCAAAGGAAAAGCGGGTATAATGGTCATTAAGACTGACTGAAAAATTATGTATAAAACACTTAAAAATTTCAAAAAATATATTCTTATTTTTAATATTAATTGTATATCTTTTGGGGGTACTGCTTATGTCTCAACATACATATTCAATGTAGAGCACGTGGAGCAGGTAATTGGCATATATGTCACTTCAGACATATGTCATTTTTTGTGTTGGGACTAATCCAAATCTCTAGTAACTCTTCTGAAATATACAATTACCTGTTGTCAGTTATAGTCAATCATAGTATACAGATTTTTTTTTTACAAAGTCATTCATTAATTTTTTATTTTTTTATGTGTATGAATGTACTGGCTGCATGTAGGTCGGTGAACCCATGTTGTGCAATGGAAATGGAGTTAAAGACAGTTCTCAGCCACCATGTGGGCTGAGGATCGAACCCAGGTCCTCTGCAAGAGTGGTTGGCACTCTTAACCTCTAGGCCATTTCTCCAGCCCAGTGTGCAGATTTTTAAATTATTCTTCGTATCCACTTGTGTCTGCCCTTGTACCCATAAATCATGTTCTCTATCCCTTTCTCCTCTAAACCCTCCCCAGGTCCCAGTGACCACTGCTCTACCTCTTTGAAGTCAACTTTAGTTTCTACGTTTATGTAAGAACATGCATGTTGGTGTTTCTGTGCCTGACTTACTTCTCATTCAACATACTGTTCTCCAATTGCCGAACATCCGTATTGTTGTGACAGTTTCATTTTTATGGATGCATTATATTTGATTGAGTAAACATACTACATTTTCTTTAGTCATTCATCTGTCAATTGACATCTAGGCTGATTCCATATCTTGGCTATTGTGAACAATCCTGTAATAAGATGCAAACATAGATGTGTTTCCAACACATTGATTTAAATTCCTCCAAGAAATACTCAGAAGTGGCATAATTCTATCATATGATGGGTAGTTCCATGCCTAGTATTTTATTTTATTTTATTTTATTTTATTTTATTTTATTTTATTTTATTTTATGTGTATGAGTATACTGTCTGCATGTAGGTTGGTGCACCTGTGTCGTGCAGTGCCACGGAAGTCAGAAGAGGGCGTTGGATTCCCTGGGAACTGAAGTTAAAGACAGTTCTTAGCTGCCATGTGGGTGTTGGGAATCGAACCCAGGTCCTCTACAAGAGCAGTTGGTGCTCTTAACCACTAAGCCATCTCTCCAGCCCCATCTAGTTTTTTTTTAATATATATATTTTTTAATTTTTAATTTATTTTTCTCTATGTGTATGAATGTACTGTCTGCATGCAGGTCTGTGCACCCGTGTCGTACAATGCCACGGAGGTCAGAAGAGGGTGTCAGATTCCCCTGGGACTGGAGTTATCCTGGAATTGGAGTTTCAGATGGTTCTTGGCTGCCATGTGGGTGCTGGGGATTGAACTCAGGTCCTCTGCAAGAGTAGTCGGCACTCTTAACCACTAGGCCATCTCTCCAGCCCCTAGTTTTGTTTTTTTTTTAAGAACCTTTATACTATTTTTCATAATGGCTATAGTAATTTACATTCTCACCAACAATGTTTAAGTGTTCCCCATCTGGACCTTGGACCTTGCTCATATGGACTTACAGCAATAGTAACAGCATGTATAAGAAACATGCAAACTTAGATAAAAACAGCATAGAACTGGGGAAACAAACAGGAGGCCCCAGCCTTAGCTGAGGAACCATTGGCAGCTGATCACTGCTGCATGAGGGAGAGTGATGCTAGATAGGCCGAACAGGTTCCAGTGGATGAATTTATATGAAGAGACATCTAGGTACACAAACTTGACTTGATATGCCTTAAATATATGATAGACTTCATGAAATCCTGTGGGTAGACAGGAGAGGTGATCTAAATATGATTAAGATGTATCGTATGAGATCACAAAAACTCAATAAAAATATACATTGAAAAACAAAGAATTCCCCTTCTTCCATATCCTCCACTACCATTTATTTCTTGCCTTCTTCACCATAGCTATTCTAACTGGTAAGTTAACGGCTCATAGTGGTTTTGATTTGCATTTTGGAAACTATTGTTATTAATCGCTTAACATTTTTTACCAGCACTTTATAATTCAATGAAATATTTCACATTCATATGTTATTTCCCAGACACTCAAGGGAAGAAAAATGAGTAAGACTGTCCTTATTTTCAAGCTCAGCAGGGAAACTCATACTAGAAAGCCCTCAGCCTTCCAAGCTCTGAGCTGTGGTCTTGGGGCATCTCCCTGTTGCCAAGCCCAACAATCTCTAGTCTCCAGTCTATATGCCATGCATGAATGTCTGGGGGAGGGGAATTTCTAGACCAACAACTGTTCCCTAAAATTGAAGTCTTGAGTATAGGAGAGATGGATGGTTGGAGGTCATGAGTATGACCATGCTAATTTTGTTATGGGGGCTGGAGAGATTGCTCAGTGGTTAGCACCTACCGCTCTTTCAGAGGATACAAGTTTGGCTCCCAGCATCTGTGTGGGGATGTTCATAAATGCCTACAACTCTGGTTCTAGGAGAGCTAACACCTCTTCTGGCCTCTACAGGATTGGATTCACATGCACAAACCCACAGGCAGACACACAAATATAGGCATAATTAAAAAATAAAGGGTTGAGGAGATGGCTCAGCCATTAAGAGCATTGGTTGTGTTCCCAGCACCCATATGGTGGCTAACTCCAGTTCCAGGGATCCAGTGACTTCTTCTGTCACTGTGGATACTGTACAATATGGCATACTTACATATAAGCAGGCAAAATACTCATACACATAAAATAAAAATAAATAAGTAAAAATTTTAAAAATCTTTAGAGAAAATGTTCTTATAGTTTTGTTCAGGAAAATTACAAGAAAGTAAGACGTTCTTCTCTCCAGCTGATTTTATTTTATTTTATTTTTTTGTCTTTTTGAGACAGGATCTCCCTGTCCCTATAGCCCCAGCTGGCCTGGAACTTGCTCTGTAGGTTCACAGAGATCAGCCTGCCTCTCTCCCAAAGTGCTGGGATTAAAGGCATGCACCACCATACCCAGCTCTGATTTCATTTTAATTTCACTTTTCTTGGGCAAAAATCTTGCTTTTCCTCTGAAAGCTTCGGCCTTTTAGCTCTTACATATTTCTAAAACTTTCTGCCTCTGGCTTCCTGGATCTTCTGTTCTGCCTCAGCTCAGTGACACATCTTTTGTGACACTTCTGATTTATCTTGGCAACAAGTAACAAAAAGCCAAAATAAATAAGGACTCTAATAACAACCGTCTGTCTTTTGCCTGACCTGTCCTCATTCATGTGCCTCTAAAACATTTTAACTAAGAGTTAAGCTATGGTTTTCCCTTGTGTGCTGAAGTCAGGAGTTCCCTTCCCTTTTCTTTTCTCGATTTCAGTATCCCCAGTACCTAAAACAGCATGAAGCACCTCATTGGTACTCAATCAGTGATTAGAAAGGTCATATGCTATCAGAGTTAAAAACCCGTGCTAACTAAATAGTCAAACATTACAGAAGACAAAATTAGGCTTCACTGGAAGAAGAGTTTTGCCAAAGACCACTCAGAATCTCAGGATCTGGACAAGAACCAGGTCTTAACTCTTAGTTCAAGGAGTTTTCTATGGACTCACCTGAGAATCACTCGTTCAGTTGGAAGTGTTTCTGTACTGAACATAGTAAGTGCTGTTGGCTGTGTGTCTAACACTACTGTGTGTGGAATGAAGAAAACAGGCTAAAAGGACTGAGTTCACAGCATTTCCCACACGAGCTCTTTCCCAGGTTTGAAACCACCTGGGTTCAATGCCTTTTGGCCACTTCCTGGAACTGGCCACTTTTCTTCCTATTTTAATCTAGCAGGGAACATGAGATGAGCAGGTGGAGCCCAGGTTTTCCATCTGAGCCATTAAGAGTTCGCAGAATGGAAGAATGATCATGATTTTTCCCATTTATGATTTGGGCATCTGCCACTAGTCCCTCATGCCTGTTGTCCCTAGAACCACTTTCATCTACAAATTAAGGAACTGAACCAGAGTCCCTCTAGGGACAGAATGTTCTATGCGTCTGTTACCAACTGAGGGGTATACTCTGTCCCTGCTCAGGAAGTTTTCATCTCCATGGCTGTGGCCCATTAGGAGGCTGCTTGCCTGACATCACCCACAGATGACTAAGCAAGATGGCCTCTCCCCTTCAAAGCTGCGCACATGGCACGTCCGCCCAGAGCTAGAAAATGAACAAATGTTTGCTCTTCATTAGATTGCATCATATTCCTCACAGCTGTTCCTTGTTGCCTTAAATAGTCTTAATGGAGCTGTAATAACCAGACACCTTCTGGTCGTCCTACTGGGCTCATTCCATTCATTATGGTGACAGGCTGTCTGGATCGGACTGGATTAATATGCTTCCCTTCTTTCTCTGTATTACAAAGTCACCTCTTCCTGTTCTCCCTCATCTTCCCCAAACCTGCCACACTTCTGTCCGTCATGGTTCCAGGCACAGAAACAACCCTGCTTACTAGCTAACATCTGATTGTATTTGCTTGTATGCTGAGGAGTTTGTTACTGTTATTTTTGGTTTGTAATTGTGGAGGGTGGGTTCATTTGTGCTGGGATAAGGAATATAGAGAGGAGGAAAGACTATAGCTCAAGAGTATGCCCTTATCCTTGATGTAACGTAGCTGCGTTCCATCGTGGGTGGATTTGAGGGTCAGGAAGTAGAGCAGGCATAGTGATTGGTCTGTTAACACAGATATGGGCCACACATGGAACTCTTTGGATTTCCCAAGACTAGAGCCTGGTAATTTTAAAAGTAAGTTATAATCAACTAGAGACTTAGTGAATTACAAATCTCTCATCCCACCCTAGTGAATCTGTATTAATTGCTCTAAAGTATGGCCTAGGCATTAGTGTTAAAAAAAAAATCTTTCCTAGGTAATTCCAACCTGAATCCAATACTGAAAACTGTCAGCTAGCATCCAGGTCTGCGTGGTAGGTGAAGTTAACTTGCCCTAGTCCTTTTTGAGCTCTTAGGGCCATAAGAGATCCACATTACTAGAACTTAATGTATAACCACGTTGCAAGTAAGCGATCCACATTACTAGAACTTAATGTATAACCAGGTTGCAAGGAGCCCCAAAGATTTCCCGAGCCTACTGGGGGAGCAAAGCCTACTTGGCCAGGCCAACAGGTTCTTATTTGGACTCTTAGAATATTAGTGACAGAAAGACTCTTTGGATCTCTCTGATCAACCCCCTCACCCTCAGTATATAAACACAGAAATGAGACCCAGAACTGAGAAGTGCCTTGCTTTAGGTTACCTACATGCTTTATGAAAATGGCAGGATGGGAGTCCAGGCATTTGAACTTCAATTAAGCACAGTTAATATTTCAAGCAGTTGAGCCAAATATATATATATTTGGCTCTCTCTCTCTCTCTCTCTCTCTCTATATATATATATATATATATATATATATATAGAGAGAGAGAGAGAGAGAGAGAGAGAGAGAGAGAAAGAGAGAGAGAAAGAGAGAGACTCAAGTTTCCATGCCAAAAGAAGCAAGCTGATTTCATGCCTTTACATGTAGAGAGTGTGTGGGGGCCTGTCTGGGCTCTGGGCCCAGTCTTCTGGCTCGGGCAGTCCCATCTTTTCTAAGAATTATTGTCTTGGCTACAAACTTGCCTCTGGTATCTCTCCCCTGATACAAGATTTAAAGTACAAATTTACTTTGAAAAAATCCTGTTCCCTCTATAGCCTGAATGGTCCCTGGAATATAACCCAAATCCCTTAGCATGCCACATACTGCCACTGCTGGACACGTTGGTCCCTAACAATTCTAGCCCTATTTCCCTCCATGTCCACTCTCATATTTTATAGATCAAACTACTTGTGGTTGCTCTGTGGGTGGTGCCACCCCTGGGTAGATGGTTCTGTACTATATAAGAAAACAGGCTGAGCATGGGCCAGGGGAACAAGCCAGTAAGCAGTGTTCCTCCATGGCCTGTGCTTCATCTCCTGCCTCCAGATTCCTGCCCTGAATTCCTACCTTGGGCTGCCTCAGTGATGGACTGTGACCCAGGAGTTATGAACCGAATAAGCCATTTCCTACCAAAGTTGGTATCAGTCAGGGTGTTTTGTCTCAACAATCGAAGAGAAACTAGAGTAGCCACTAACATATCTACTCTCGGTCTGGGCTTACCCCCATGAGTTTCTGTAATTGTCGGCATAACCTCTAAAGCTTTAGAGTATAAAACATGGTAGCAACGGGAATGTCCGACATATTTATGAGAACAAAGGCACTTATGCCAATGGGATGTAATTACCAGCTTAGGAAAACCAGTAATTAATTTCAAATATAGTCTAAGTAAAATAACATTTTTGTATACCCAGTCTGTTCCAGGAGGCAGGTTCATAAACCCACTACCTCTTTTTAAAAAAAATTACAACACAGATTGATAGAGGAGAATGGATTTGATTTGTTTACAGTTTGGCCAAACCAGGGAGAAAGAGTCTATTTTTAGCTTTTGCTAAAACATTATTACAATTTTATAGAAAAGATGTCACAAGAGCCAGGAGCTATGCAGATGTTAACTTAAGTTGCCAGAATTGTGTGAAACCTGTTTCTTTTTTTTAATTAATTTTATTTATTTCTATATGTGTATGAATGTACTGTCTGCATGCAAGTCTGTGCACCGTGTCGTGCAATGCCGCGGAGGTCAGAAGAGGGTCTTGGATTCCCCTGGAACTGGAGTTCTCCTGGAATTGGAGTTTCAGACGGTTCTCAGCCGCCATGTGGGTGCTGGGGATCGAACCCGGGTCCTCTGCAAGAGCGGTCAGCACTCTTAACCGCTAGGCCATCTCTCCAGCCCTGAAACCTGTTTCTGAGAGGCAAGTTCCTTTTCTGGTTGGCACTGGGGCTTCCTCCTTTCACTTCCCCCCAGCATGGAGGAATTGTAATTCCTAGAGAAATTTTCCTGGAGAAATCCTAATTCATTGGAGTCTGTTTCAATAATCTGGTCACAGAAATGAGGGATACAAGTGCCTCTCATTAAACTATGTCCTCTCCTGCCAGGACAATTACAAGACTAGACATTTTAGAAGAATACTGGAATAAAAGTTACAGGAAATGACCTCATTATACCTCCCACCCATGGGTCTTATCTCCTAAAGGGATGAATGGTTCCAAACTCTGGGGCCTTAGTCCTATATGTATGCTGATACACGTGAAGATGTATTTGTTGAACAAATGTCCCAGAAGGTGTGTTGTTTGTAAAGACATGTTTAGTATCATGAGTCTTTGATAAGCATCAAATAGCATCCAGACTGTTTCTTTGAAATCATTCATCTTTGTGTCCTCAGTTGCTTTTGAAATTTTCTCTTCATACTTGTTGCAATCTTCCAAACTCTCTGCCATGGAAATGAACTTCTTTTACAACAAAGCAAGAAATATCTGTTATTCTTTCATTTGGACCTCAACCAGAAATCTCTCTAATGAGGCCAGCTTTGCCTTTAATTAGTTCAAAATATTTTAATCAGCTGGCTGGAATGCCTAGCTTCTAGTTAACAGTATTCTGTGATTAACCAAAGGTTAATTAGGAAACATTGTTAACTGAAATGTGCTAGTGTCCACAATGTGTTAGTCCATTATTTTTAGACTATGACTATGCTTTTATTTGATCATAAAGGCTCCTATGAATTCTAGAATCCTCATCTTGAACACAAATTACAGACCTACTTGAAGAGTTGTTGTAAAGCTAAAACTCCCAAGCTTCTATTTCCACTCTTAAACAATACCCTTCCTTGTCACCACCCTATTCTGCTGGTTTTTTTTTTCATACCAGTATGAGGGCTCGACAAGTTGACATCTGAGACCCCTTACTTGAGCAAGCTGTGCCCTCTAAAATTCAATTCAGCTGCTCAGTCACTCGCCAATTTGTTCAGTAAATATTTACTGAGTAGTTACAATTCCAAGGACTATTCTAGGTATTTAGACTACAGCAGTGAGATTCATGCCCCCATGAAGCTTGTATTTTATCAAAAGAAGTAGAAAATAAACATGGGGTTAAAATAAATAAACTGCTAAACAGTCTACTTTCTCTGGAGCTGTTGTCTTGGTCTCTGGTCAATTCTGGCTGTTTCCTTTCAAGGGCTGACAGTTTGTCCAGGAATAACCTTTCGATCCTACTAATGAAGCACAAGCAATTAGATATATAGGCATTTAAACAGTACTAATTGTTATCATAGGTTACTTTGGTATAGACACAGATGTTTGGATGGTATGTTAACCCATGAATAACATTTTTTTCTGTTAAATATGACAGGGTCTTACTGTGTGGCTTATAACATCTCCTAACCATTAGAGGATATAAGCTTGTGGCATCAACCGTGGGTTATTCCTCCAAGGAGAGAGCTAATAGCCAATTAGATTTTGGATATACAGGCATATGGCTGCCTCTGATGCACAGTATTTCCAGGCAGGTGAAGTGTAGCTGGTGCTGACAGAGGAGTCTTGCTTGACTCAAGGAAACCTGTATTTGCTTTATTGGTTTAGTGGCCTTTGGTAACACTCTCTGGTATTCCAGAGACCATCTGTACACTTGCAAGTGTGGTCTCAATACATCTTTCCCATGTTTACATCAGGTCTTCGACAGCAGGGCTTTATTACCTCTCTTCTTGCAGATATCCCAGTTTAGAGGCAAGGAGCCTTTACCTTTTGTGGGGGCTTGGATCCCCTGGCCAACATTTCCTTGGTAGAATAATCCATTGCTGATGTCAGAGCTCCTGTATTAATATATTTTGCTTAAGTGCATAGCTTAAGGAGACTTTAGTATTATATTTGGTTCTGAATAGGGAATAATCCTTTTCACAATTCATATGTTTATTAGTCAATTAAAGAAGGCAGTTTTACTGGTTTTATAAGAGATTACCTCTATAACAGTTGGCTCCAATTTACAGTTGGAGAATGACCTCATCATCATTATATTTCTCCTTGTTCTATGAGGGGGGAGGTAAGAAAGTCTCTTGTATTAAAACCTTTGCGGCACCTAGAAGGTAAGTTTCATTAGGACTCATTATAAATAGTTGTTACAAGTAGGATCCACAGAGGGGTTTGATGTTTGTAGCAATCTGAGGCTTTTCTTCCTTTCTCATAGACCTGTGCCCCTTTTCTAAGCCTAGGGAACAATCTGTGGAAGAGGCGGCATGGTAGAATGTAAGGGCTATGATTGGGGTGAATGGTGAAACTACAGCAATATAGTCTGGACACTCATTTGATCAACTTGATTGAACATATAAGCCCCCCCTGCTGGATGGTGGGACCCATGGGCTGTGTGGGTTTGGGCACAACTGTTTGCAAATTGGTTTTACATGAAGGATGCTTGTACTCATAAATTATTACTTATTGTTAAAAAATGAAAAAAAAAACTGAGAGAAAGATGCAGACAGTTATGGCAGAATGCATGATCTGGGATGGGGTGGGGTGGGGTGAGGGGAAGGGAAAGGGAAATATACCTGATTTGAATTGGAAAATGATGTATGAAATACACAAAGTATCAATAAAAAATGAAAATTAAAAAATAAACTGCTGCAATGTGACAAACTACCTGAAATATGAGCAATGTAAAACAATAGATTTATTGCAGTTATTGGTTCTATGAATTAGGACTATGAACAGTGAACAGGTACAATTGGTCTCTTCTCCATGGTGGTCTTTACTGGGAAGGCTCTAAGCCTGGGAGCTGAAATCAACTGTAATGTCTTTACTACCATATCTAATGGCTGATGCAGACAGCACCTCAGGTCTCATTGGAGATTTATCTTGGGAATATCTATAAGCAGCTTCCCGAATAGCTTGGGATTCCCTACAGCATAGTAATTTCAAAATAGATGGACTTTTTATATGGTGGCTCAGAGCTCCAACACTGACAAGGTAAAAATTGTATCACATTTATTACCCAGACTTTGATATCATGTTGTCCTGGGGATAAACAAGGAGAAGTAGTCCTACTTCTAGTGGGGAAGGGAATTAGACTCCATTTCTTCCTGAGGAGAAACACTTGAGAGATTCTAGAAGTAGATACAGAACATAAGGAACTAGTCTGTGTAAACTTATGGTGATACCATCTGCCATATTTACCTTGAAAAAAATAGAGAGTTGAACAAGGAAGAGAGATGGCACATTCCGGGGCTATGACGTTGAAAAGGATCTAGTATTAAGTCAGGTAAAAGGATAGTCTTTTTTAAAATATTTTTTAAATTTTATTTATTTTATATGTGTATGAATGTACTATGTGCATGCAGGTCTGTGCACCCGTGTCGTGAAATGCTGCAGAGGTCAGAAGAGGGTGTCAGATTCCCCTGGAACTGGAGTTCTCCTGGAATTGGAGTTACAGATGGTTCTCAGCCGCCATGTGGGTGCTGGGAATCGAACCCGGCTCTGCAAGAGCAGTTGGCACTCTTAACCGCTAGGCTATCTCTCCAGCCCCAAAAGGATAGTCTTTAAGACAATGTTATGTGGAGGAAAAGAGTTTCATATCAAGGGAATGATGTATCTGGCATATACAAACTTGAGTAAAGAGAGTTGGCAGGAGCAGAGGGAACAGGTGATAAGCATGCAGTGATCAGATAGGAGAAAGCAAAACGGACACAGTGCCAGTCATTATAAGGACAAGTTTTACTCCAAGTAAGACAGAAAATCTCCATAGAACTTTGGAAATCGTAGGTGTTAATGATCTAATTTTATGTTGAAAGATTAATTCTAGCTACTGTGTTGAGAACTAGACATGAAGAGGCAAGAGAGGCCAGTGATGTGGTCCCTGCAGTAACCAAGGTGGAGACGATGGTGACTGTGGATCAGACCCAGCAGAGGGGCCAGTAAGAAATGGTTGAGTTTTGCATATATTGTAAGTATAGAGCCAACAACATTTCCTCATATGTGGTGTGTAAGTAAAAGAGAAGAATCAAGGGTGACTCCGAAGCTCTTACCTGAGCCCCTGGAAACACAGAGTTGCCACCAATGGTGACAGGAAGATGGTATTTGGAGCAACCAGGAGTTCAGCTGCACTGAGTTTGCAATGTCTATCAGATGTCTGAGTTGAGACTACAAGAGTAAAACAAAGAAGGTGAAGCTATCACTTTGGAGACTTGGTCTTTTGCTTGTACCTCCTCAGTGTGGCCCGAGGAGGGCAGAAGGAAGTAACGGGGTTAACAGTGGGTAGAAAGAAGCCCATGCTGCAGTCATTGGGAGTCACTGACATCTTGATGATAGTCAGGCACAATATCAGTTGAAGTCACCAAGTATGTGAACAGAGACAAGGACCATGGACTGAGCTTTCTGGAACTGCAAGTTTACGAAGCTGTGGGGTGCTTTCTGTGGCGTACGCATTGAAGTAGGCTGTGAGAATTGAGGAACTGCGGTAAGCCCAGTCCGCACCTATTAGAGAACATAGAAAGCATGGCTAGAAAGAGGCATGCATCTGATCATTTCAGTTTCAGGACAAATTCCTTAGAAACTGCTTTATGCACACTTTCCAAGTAATGAAGACTTTTAAACCTTAGATAGCAAAATGATATACTGAGAGCATACAGTTTACTACATTGGAATCCAGGTATCTGGACCCCAAGTTTAGCATGATCTCCTGTCCTCCGATGACTTCAGAAATACTACTTTGTAAGTACTTTCTAGGGTTATAATCCGAGAGACACACTTAGTCTGACAGAGTTAGTTATCAAGAATTCCAACTGTGTGGACCATGATCTAATGAGCCTTCACTGTGCATGGTGGAGCTGAACTGAACACATCTGGGGCACTGCTGCATGTGAAAGAAAGAACTAAAGAGAAAGGGAAGGAAGAAAAAATAAAGGAAAGAAGGAAAGGAAGGAGAAAAGATGAAAGATGAAGGACAGAGTTAAGATAGGAAGGAAGGGAGGGAAGGAGCCCAGTGTCTATCATTTAGAACACAGTCCACTGTAGAGATATTTGAGGAAGGAAGGAGGGAACGGAGAGGGAAAGGAAAGGGAGAATTGAAGAAAGTTGGTTGCAGCTGGAGTCTGTGCCAAGAAAGTTGCGAAATTCCCTTTGGGGAGTGAGCTGATCTTTGGTTCAAGAAAACATCTTAATGAAGTTTTCCTCTAATTTTATTGTATTTTAATTTATAAAGGTGAGTGGCTAAGATTTGAAACAAAAGGAGTTAGATGAAGACAGGAAGCTAAATTGTTCTTTATAATAAAGCAAAGGAAACATGAGAATCGTTTCCTGGATGCTGGGGTCAGCGCTGGAAGATACTAAAGAGGGCTTTGTACTGGGGAGAGGGGAGAGGATAGAGACCTGTCAGGAAGCTAGACTCTGGAAAGCACTTGGCAGCCATGTGGACGGGTAGGAGCCTCTGTGGACCTCTATGGATAATAATGTTGAATTCAGGCACTTCCCACACTCTGCGGGAGTCTCCCCATAACTCCCTAAGTTGCTGGAATAACTTAGATGCACACACAGTTTTTGTGCTCGAGATGCCTTGGGCCTGAGCAAAGGGGAAGGAGAGTGACGCCCAATGCAGGCATGGAAGGAGGTATGCATAAAGTGGGACAGGCAGTCACAGGACAGTACTGTCTCCGTGGAGCCCAGGGAAAGCAGCACAGAAGCATGAACGCTGGGCGAGGGTGAGCACCAACAAGCAGGCATACCAGAAACCTTTGCAGGGAAGGGGTGCTAGCTCTTCTGCAGCATGTGGGAAGAAGGGCTTGAGCCATTTTATCTTCCTAGTAAAGTGCGACTCCAAAGCATAGACATGGTGGAGCATGGTGCTTCTCAACTTTAATGTTGAGGTTCTGGCTAAAACGTAAGTGCTGACTCGGTGGGTCTAGTGGGGATACGTCCACCATACTCCCAGGCACCAATGTTGCTAATGGTCGGAGACTACACTTCCAGTAGCAAGGTTTTAACCCTCCAAATGTGCCTGTGAACTACCGGGGAATCCTCCCACAGGCTAGTCTCTTACCTCGTATTCCTCCTTGAACCCGTAGCCCTGACCTCTCTTCATCTGTGTGATGTGCTGAAGCAGGTCTGCCACCCGGATGGCAGGCTGGAACTGGTCCCGGGGGTAGCTCATCTCCACAGGTTCGAAAGTCCGGTAGGGGTGAGTCTGAATGGTGAGGGTGGGCTGGGACAGCTCCCCGCGACTGCCATCTGCTTCAAAACAAAGAAGAAGGTGAAGCTATCACTTTGGGGACTTTGTCTTTTGCTTGTACCTCCTCGGTGTGGCCCGAGGAGGGCAGAAGGAAGTAACTGGGTACTCCACTGATCAAGAAGGCCACAAGGAGCTGGAGAGATCCTGCGGCCCTTAACTTCTTGTAGAAGACCCAGGTTCAATTCTCAGCATCCACATGGTGGCTAAGGACAGTCCAGTTTCTGGGAAATCCGATGCTTTCTGATGCTGTGGGCATTGCATGGCACGGTGCACTTACATGCATGCAGGCAATACCCTCATACACATAAAATAAAAATAATAAATAAAAAAGAGAAACCAACCATAGAAAGACTAGAGACACAGCCTTCCTAACTTGGCTGTGTGGATAGAGTGAAATGGTGAAAGAATGCGTACAATCACGCTTGGTTCACTTCCATTTCAAGGGCTCATTATTGATTGTGTGAAGACAAAGCAGCAGCTTAGTTCCCATCCCTTGCCTCCCTCTTTGTCCTTTCTCTAGGCTTGTTGAATACCTTGGCCAATACCAGCCAGTCCCAGAACCAATAAGAAGGCAGACAGACTAAATCTTCAGATCATCCTCCTGTTTAGGAAGCAGTGTGTCTAGACATAGTCTCTGTTGCTTGTCCTGGGATGAGGACAGTCTAGGGGGTCTCACCATCAGAACCATTCTGCTTCTGGACCACTGCCTGCATGTGTAAGATGATTTCTCTGCTAGTTTGTTTCCTTTGAGGTGTGCCCAGAGAGGAACCTAGTTTGGGACTCCTGCAGGTGGCAGGGACCCTGTTCCTCTATCTGATGTGCAACAGTGTCCACTTTCTTCCTTTCATTTTTTTTTATTCTGCTACTATGGACCCTCAAGGTCCCTGAACCCAACTTGTGGATTTTCTTGAACTTTTCCTTCAGTTCCACCAGGCATTTCTTCCATATGTGAACTCTCCATTCTGTCCTCTTGCTATGGGACCAGGGATGTACTCCTGTTGAATGTTTTCGCAAAACCCTGGGTTTGAACCCCACACCACATAATACCTAATATGGTAGCACAGGTTTGCGACCCTAGCACTCAGAAGGTGGAGACAAGAGGATCAGAAGTTCAAGGTCATCCTTCACTACATAGCAAGTTCCAGGCCAGCCTTGGTTACAGGAGACCCTCCCTGTCTAAAACAAACAGACAACAAAGAAACAGGACTTATACCCTCCTCTCATAAGAATGAGTCTACTCTGCTGCTTTAAGAGCTATTCCTTTGGTCACTCTGGAAACAGTTAATCTAACCCAGAAATGTCTAGGCTTGTCACACCCACATCCTTTCAAATACTCTGACAGTTTCTTCCTTAGGACCATTCTGTTTGCGCTATGCAGAAGGTAAGAACTGCCAGACATGGCATCCATGTATCTTACCCAGATGTTTTCAGATACTGGGACATACATACAGACATTGAGAAAGTTTGTGCCATGCTTGTTCCCTGAGTTTTCTGCAACTTGTCTCTTTAAAAGCTATGTCCCCTTGGATTGTTGGCCTTTCCTGTCACGATAATCCATCAGTCAGACTCTATTCCTACGTGGCATCAAAAGCTGTTCTTCACAACTGACAAGATGCTGGAGGAGAATGTCAGACCTGTAGGGGGACCAACTGGTCCTCACTGGCCTAACCTTCTTTGGCTTTAGCATTCAAAGTCTAGCATCCAGTCAGACCCTCAGTTCTGGGCCAGTGAGGGTCTTGGCCACCCCTATTGTTTCATGTGTCATGAGTTGAGTCAAAGATCTATTTCTCCCATTTCAATCTTTCTGCTTGACCCAACCTGTTACCTCCTCCATGGGAGGATGAGCTATGAACTTGATTGACACAAGTTTGAGACACTGATTGCATCATACCTAATTAGGTGAGATCATGCTGTGGTTTCCATACTTCCTACTTTAACGTAGTGAGTAAACATAACCAAGGTAGAGCTGGTCCTTTGGGAATCAGCCCAATTACCGGACAGAAAGACCTTGAGGATATACATCTACACCTTCATGAGGGGCCGGCAAAACCTTTGTGGCTGCACTTAGGAAAAAGTACTGTCAACTTTTTCTCCTGAGATTTAGGTAATAGGTTGATACTTCTTTATTGGTATTGATTTCATGTAATGCCTGGCACATGTTGGGGATGTGTCCCTACTTTGTCACACCCCGTGATCGTGATCATGAGTTAGACTTAGGAGAACCCATTCTATGCCAAGGCCTTTTCTAACCAGAGGCAATATAGAAAGAAATACAGTCTATTCTTGAGGCTCGATGCCTGGAATGGAAAGTAGATAAGAGCTACCTGAAGCATAAAAGCTCAGAGTCCTAGAGGTGAGGGTGTGTTGAGGGAAGAGTAGAGGCTGGTAGGAGAAAGAGCTGTGAACTAACTACGGGAGAAGGTGGAGGTGGCAGGTCCAGAAGGGCTGTGAATTCCAGGACTCTTGAAACCAGTGTGAAGCTGTGGAAGGCTCTGCAGAAGAATCCTTTCTTTAAAGACTCCCACTCTTTCTTGTAAGTGTCCTGGCTGTCAGGGATTGGAGGCCCCCTTCCAGCGAATATCACTCCTGTGATGGTGTGAGGACAGTGGGGGTGGAGAAGAAGGGAGATGTGAGTGTGAGTTTCTAGGTGCCACACTTCATGACTCCTGGGAGGGAGTGGTTACATTAGAGCCAATACCCAGAACCCTGTGCTAACCACTTAAACACCAGCACAGAGACACTCCCTGCCCCCAAGGACCTAGGGGCCCAGGCTGCATGGGAGACCAGCTGTCTGGCAGAGAGTCAGGCTTCCTAAGAGTGGGCACCTGGCAAATTTTTTGTGAGTTGCCAAATGTTTCCAAAACGAAACAGCTATCAATATGGATATTTTCCCCTAAACACATTGCTAGACAGACTGTAAACTTGGTGTCAGCAAAACCAACACTGGAATGGAAAATAAATGCATTTGAAATTGAACAACTTGTATTGCTGTAACATTTGTAATAACGCCAATGCCAGTATTAATGATGCTACAAAGGCTTGGGACCAAGGGATTTTCAAGGTTTATTAATTCAACTAGTTGGACTCCCTTTTCCAATGTATCTTACCTCACCTGTTCCCTTATTAACCTCTGATAATGCAGAAATGATGCCTTTTATCACACCCCATTTCACCAGACGCACTATACTTAATTTTCCGTCATTAGGTTTAATGAAAACCCAATTTCACAACTCACTTCTCTCAGGAACCTACAAGTAATGCTACGTTTTTATCAGCCCCAATTAAAAAACGTTATGATGTTCCTATTCGAGAGGGAGCCTTAAAACTAATGTGCGATTCTGCTGCTAATTCAACAAGGGCACCGGAATTCACATGCTGCTCATAAAATGTAACTCAAACCAGCTGGTCCAGGGAGAGTACATTTTTCATTTTCCTTCCTCATCAGACCTGTAATTTTCATGCTTTCCATTTATAGGTCTTGTATGTTTATTTATCATGTAATAATATTTTGAATGTTTTTTGCACTCTTTTGGTAAATTTTTTGTCGAATTTTTGTGTATTTCACACAGTAACGGAACATCTCAATCAATCTTTTTTTTTTTAATTTTTTTATTATTTATTTATTTATTTTTGTATGTGTATGAATGTACTGTCTGCATGCAAGTTTGTGCACCCGTGTCGTGCAATGCCGCGGAGGTCAGAAGAGGGTCTCGGATTCCCCTGGAACTGGAGTTCTCCTGGAATTGGAGTTACAGACGGTTCTTAGCCGCCATGTGGGTGCTGGGGATCGAACCCGGGTCCTCTGCAAGAGCGTCGGTGCTCTTAACCGCTAGGCTATCTCTCCAGCCCCATCTCAATCAATCTTAATCATCTTTATGCCCCCTTCCGTACTGGTACCCTCCCACAGAACTGCGCCCCCCCCACCACTGGAATTCACACATTCTGTCATTTGTATTAAGGCCTATCATGTCACGTTAGTGTCCCCAGGTGTTCTTCAGGGCAAATTCATTCACTGGAGTCTAGTCAGCCTATGTAAAGTGTTTTCCTTCGGGCTGGAGAGATGGCCTAGCAGTTGGGTTGGGAGAACCGACTGCTCTTGCAGAGGACCCGGGTTCGATCCCCAGCACCCACATGGTGGCTGAGAACCATCTTTGACTCCAGTTCCAGGGGAATCTGACGTCTTCTGACCTCTGCAGCATTGCACGACACAGGTGCACAGACCTACATGTAGATAGTACATTCATACACATACAAAAATAAATTAAAAATTAAAAAAAAAGATCAGCTCTTCCTCACTCAGCAGTAATCAGTTGCCAATAATTCTTGGACTAAGATTGGGGCTAGCTGCTTATTTCCTCAGTTTTGTGCTGGGGTGTGTGCATGTGTGCAAACATGTTTGTCTATGTGTGCAAGTATGTATGCACTTTAAATGTAGCTTCTGCCTAAGCCTGTGAATTGCCCCCTAGGAACTTCTGTTGAGGTCTTATGGAACGCATGGGACTGGGTTAGGGGTCTGGTTGATAATTACAGGATTAGGGGCCAACCACCATCTTCCGGATTTCCTTTCTTCTTTCTCTCTGCTAACTCCTTGTCCTTCTTCCATGGGATCCTGACACACTCCTTTTCCTGAACCCCTCTCTCTTTCTTTTTTTCTTCCACTTCCAGCTTCTTAGGTCTCCTTGAAGCTCTGGCTATGTAATTCCAATCACTTGGTAGGGACTGGCACTTTGACTAGGTAACAATGCTTCCTAAGTTCCTGTCTTGTACAAAGCACAATGTTAGCTACTATACGCACACAGGAAGGCAGAGGAAGGTGTGTTATTGTAGAGATAAGCCCACCAAAGCCCTTGGAGGAAGTGAGGAGAAAAGATAAGTTGTACATAAACAATTCTAAGAAAGAAGAAGGAACAGGTACCTAGGAGACTGAAGGATAATGTGCTGCAGGGTTAGGTGCCATGGAAACCTGCTTCATTCTTCACAGTTCGCCTCTGTGGCTCTTGCCATCTCCCTGCACAATCTGTGTTAGCACTGTCTGATAGAACATTCTGTGACAATAGATATATTCTCCATCTGTGCCTTGCAAATATGGCAGCCATTAACTGTATGTGGCTACTGAGTATTTGAACTGTGGATAATGTGATAGAAGAACTGAATTTTAAGTTTAGTTTAGTGTTAATAATGCTTGAAATATTCCCATTCGGGACTGGGGAGATGGCTCCCTCAGTAAATTGCTTGCTACACAAGCATGAGGTCCTAGGTTTGATTCCCCCAGAATCCATGTATAAAAGCCAGGCAAGGTGGCATCTACTTATAATCCCAGTACTGGGGATGTGGAGAGGACCGAAGTTTGCTGGCCAGCCAGTCTAGCCAAGTCAGTGAGCTCCAAGTTCCATGAGAGAGCAAGTCTCAAAGTGTAATATGGGGAGTGACAGAGGTATCTGATGTTGACACCAGGCCTTTGCATGCACACATGTACACATTGATAGGTACACACATACTTGCACACATACACAAACACATCACACACTGCACACACATGCACACATACAAAAAAGGGAAAAGCAATAGCCACATGTGGTGTGGGAGTACTTATTGGACAGCAAAGGTCTAGAGAAAAAGACAGAAACGGTTTGAGCTCTGGAGTCACAAAGAGGGGTGATGGGATCCATTGCAGACTGTCCAGTAGAAATCCAATACAAGCTATATATGCAATTTAAAATACTCTTATAGAACATCAAGCAAGGTAAAAAAATATGAACATGTGCAATTTAATTTCAACAGTACATTTTATTTAACCTAAAATATCCAAAGTAGTGTTTCAACATATACTTGGAAAAATTATTAATGCTTTATGTTACATTCTTTATTCATACAAAATCTTTGAAGTCTGATGTGTATTTTATGCTCATGGGTTTTTTTTTTTTCACTCAAACCAGTCATAATTCCAGGGTCTACCAGACACTGGTGTCTAATGGCTATAATATTGGACAAAGCAAGAGCACACAGACTTATCCAGTGCCAGATAAAGTCCTAAAGAGAGCATATTTAGAGCTTGAGTGGACTCTAAATTAAAAGATACCGGTCTAGTTTCAGACAGCTCTAGCCCAAACACTGTGCAATAAAACTTTATAAATGACATAAGAGCACTGTGTTTTTACCATTGAGTATGGGAGCCACTTGGCGGACTGAATTAAATACTTCAAATGTGGTTAATGTGACCAAGGGCATGTAACTTCAATTTCAATGACTTTAAATATAGGTAGCCACATGTGGTCAGGGCTAATATTTTTAAACTTGCCTCCTTATGTGTGATAGCAAAACAAAGTCGTGGGTGTAGGTATCAGCTTCATTTTAGTCCACCTAAAATGTTGCAGAAGTTTTTCAGAAATGGTCTGATCATAACTCATGAGAGTAACAGTGTCTGAGGCCGAATGATGCTGAGAATCTAGGTGTTGACGAAAGGGGGCTTGGATCACTAGTCAACCCCACGATAGGCTCTGCGAGCTCGGCCAAGTAATGGATTTTTCTAAGCCTCAGTTTCTACATCCATTTTCTTCCATACAGGAAAAGTGTTAAGAGAATTCAAAGAGATGGTGCATGATAACTGTGCAGCACAATACCTGGGCAGCAAGTGAAAACACAACCACTGTGCTAATGTTATTATTAAACACAATGTCCCATTGGCACATTAGAATTCGAAAACTGGAAGGGCTATCCAGGAAGTCTTTTAGAGCTTCTGCTGTGGTTGACATAGGATTTGAATGTGTCCTCCAAAGGTTCCTGTGTTGGAAGCTTGGTCTCTGATACGACAGTATTGGGAGGAAGCGAAGCCTTAAATAGGCTGGACCTACAGCAGGCTGTTGAGATCGCTGGGGGCACTGGTAGCAGAAGGGACTAATAGACTTCTTGTGGGAGCCTCAATTTTAGGACACAAGTTTTTTTTTTTTTTCTTTCTTATAAAGAGTAACACTAAACTGTATCTTTTCTCTGGCCGTCTGTCTTGCCATGTTAATCTCTCTTTCTTACATGGCTTCAGCCATGATGCTTTTTGCCATACTGAAACCCCGCCAAAGGGACCAAGGGGACACCTCAGTGGAGTGCAAAAAGAGGGGACCACTCCATCTTGGATGTTCAGCTCCACAAACTGAGCTAAATGAATTTTCTTCATAAAATACTCAGCCTTGGTTATTTTGTTGTAGCAATGGAGAAACAGACTAAGAGAGCTTCTTTCTCATTTGCTTGACTTCTTTCTGGTCTTTTCCATTCCTACTGCTGTTGTCCTGCTTCAGATATTTATGACAGAGGCACTCCATCACTATCCTAAAGTCTTTTTTCCGCTTTCACAGTTTCTTTACACAGCCATGATCGAGTCATCCTTCTTAGCAAAAGTCTTCCCAGAGTCAAGACAAAAATTTTTGAACTAGCCAACCAAATTCCCATGGTTTCTTATACCACTATCACTTTCTTACTTCATCTATCAAATTTCTTCTCAAATCCATGTGCCCTTTAGGGCAGGACGGCATAAAGATGGAATGGCAAATCTTGAGGCTGCTTAACCAGGAGGACAGAATTCAAGGGGAGAATGAATGTGAAGTGAGGGGATGTGATCTGAATAGACACAGCAGGGGCTGGGGTAACAGCAGGCATCTGAATCAGAGTACAGGATCTGAAGGCAAACTTGGATTCAAATAGGAAATTCACAACTTTCTGGCTATGAGACTTCAAATATGTTACTGTGAGTCTAAGGGTTTTAATTTTAATCGGTGATGGCGGCCATTATTATTTGTCACCATCATCACCTCCTTCCTCTTCTTCATCTGAGAAGGTCATCACAAAGGTTAAACAGGATTTTACAGGAGGAAGTCTCCGGGTGGCACTGGGATAGCAGTCGATGATTTCCTTCCCCCTTTCCACCAAATACCAATACAACCTCAAGAAAAACTCATAATAGAAGTGAAGTCTAAGTCTGCCATCCAACCTAAGTGCCAGAACTTGTGAGGAATATCTGTTAATTATAACACTATCACACTTGCATGTGCACAAAGATAAAGACTTAATTTTCCCCAAACTTCTTTAAAATCTCTGAAATTGTACAAAAATAATGTTCCAACTGATTTGACAAGGTGGTTTCCCCTCCAGAGTTGGAAGCAGCATGTGAATTCCTTGGTAAATCATAAGATGAAAGACATAAGAGAATATATGTTCTGTATTCTGAATTCTAGACTTACATTAGGATGGGTATATGAGATTTGTGACTCCAAGGAACAGTCAGTTTACATCCCCATTTCATATCCACATGGGGGTAATACAATGTTATGGTAGATGGAAGCATCTTCTCTCTCTTCTTTGTGTTTGTCCAAGTGCATAGGGATGAATGTGTAACACTAATGCCATGGAAAGCATTACCCACTGTGCATGTATTTTTGAAATTGAAATAAACACAATCCAATTGGCAATTGACACCAATTGACTTTGTTACTCAAAGTAAAGAAAACCCACTGGTCTGAGGAACAAAAAAGAAAGGCCTCTCCTTATTCTACTTTCTTTGCTGGGCACAGTGAAATCAAAGACCCCAGCAACCAAATACCAGGAGCTGGACACCTATCACTCTCTCCTCCTTAAGCTCTTTCACTGGAGTCTTTGACATGACTAAGACAGAAGAGGGTAGCTTTGTAGCTCAGATGTGGATCCAGAGTTAGGAAATGGGATGAAATCAGGCACAAGGAAATGTATCCTGGATTCACTTGCTCTGTCTGATGAAAAGCCAGTCCTCCTCTTTGAGGGGAGAACATACACTGCTCCTTTATATTTGTGGCACATGGAAGGCTATAGGTAGCCATAGGGGCTGCAAACAACCAGCATTCCTCCTGGGAAAGTCACAAGAGAAGGATCCCAACAATCACCAGTTGGACGGCAAGTAACAACAAGATTATGCCTGCTGTATTTTCTGGCGAATATCAGAGAAACTCCTCTCCCTTTAAAATTAAATAAATATAAAGAAGACAAAATGGACTCTTAGGAGAAACACACCATGTTAACAGTAAGGAAAATTAAACTCTGAATGCTGAAAAAATATAATACTTAAGAGAATAGCAACCAGTGTTTATTCTTTGCTTGAGCCTGGAGCTTGGGGGAGATCACAAACTAATTTGGGTACCTACAATTTCCAGACATGATTCAAGGGAGAATGACCTTATTCCCATTCCTATGGGGAAACTCTGGCTTCCTTAAGTTAATCAGGGTGTTCTGACCTCAGCTGTCAGCCCTTCCCTCCAAAACCAATTAAATGGGAGGAAAGATTTCTTAGGTGGCTTCTTACAGTTAAGAAGGTTAACCCAGGGATCCTTCCCCACTGTTGGATATCAGCAGGTCTCTGTGTGATCCCTAGCACTGCTAAAACAGTCATTCAATCATGAGGGAAGGCAGCCTGGAGACAACGCCAATGAGAAATGAGACGCAGTGCAGAGAGTTGTAAGAACCTGGGTCCTGGAAACTCTTCTGGAAGCTATTCTGACACTTACTGTTATGTTAGATAATGAACTGAGTTATTGTTGAAGACAATTTGATGTGGGGTTTTCTCTTTATAGTGTATTAGTTGACAATAGAAAGCAGAAACCCATTTTTTTAAAAATGTATCTCAGGTTGGAGAGATGGCTCAGCAGTTAAGAACACTAGCTGCCCTTACAGAAGACTTGGGTTTGGTTGCCAGCACCCATATGGCAGCTAACAACCACCTGTAACTCCAGTTCTAGGGGATATGAGGCCCTCTCTGACCTCCATGGCCATTGCATGACACTGCTGCACTGACCTACATGCAGGCAATACATTTATACACATAACATAAAAATAATAAATAAAATATATTTAAAACGAAAGAAATGCATCTCAGAAAGTGGAATTCAATAAAAACAACGAGGAACTAAAAGAAGAAATAGATGAATAAGAATACATATTTTTCAAAAAAATGAATCAAGTTCAGTACAAGCTTGTATTATTCATCCATATACAAGAAGCGAATCCTGTCGTTTACATCAGATTGGCTGGAACTAGAAGACTTTATGTCCAGTGAAATAAGCCAGGCAAAGAAAGACAAGAGCTGTATGTTCTCTCTCATCCACGGAAGCTGAAAAAAACCTCCGTCTGAATGTCAACTAGTGAAGCTGGAGGCTGGGAAGGGCGTGCACTGGAGGATTTGATCAGTGCATGCTATATGTGTGTGCTGAAATACCTCATTAGGCTTCATTAATGTATACAATTAAAACATTAATCAAAACTAAATAAATAATTGTTAGGTGAGGTAAGAAAAGACTGCAAAGAAACTGAAAGACAATGGAGAAAACATGGATCTACAGAGGACACACTGAAATCTATGGGAACAAACAACAGACAGAGACTTGTGGAGAATTAATTTGAGAAACTTCCAGAAGAAAAGGCAAGTGAATGGGAGCAATGAGTTATGTATTTCCTCTGTATCTATCATCAACTCATGTGTATTCATCTGTAAAAGAAAGAAAAAGACATTTTCAGGGAAAAGAAAACAGACATATAGATGATAGATAATTGGTGTTACCAAAGAAGGGAACAGAATAAATGATCAGAAACAATAATAAAAAAATACTACATAAAAACAGCTTCCTGGCAGAATAAAAACCCAACTTTTCAAGTATAGTTTTCAGACACAATTTAAAAATAGAAGCTATAGCCTGATCCAATTGTTTAAATATTATTGATGTAGAAAAACTCAGATAAACATCTACGATGAAAAAACAACTATCTCTAAAATAAAAGAAGCAATGCCAGCTGTGTCTTCTCGTGCTCAATTTTAAATGCCAGAAGGTAGAAAAATAAAATTTTTGAAGGAATAAAGGTATGACTCCAAGTTACATACTGAAATACATTCTTTTTCATTTGTGAGATTATAGAAAGATGTTCTCTGATACAGAAAGATTCCAAAGTTATGCTGGCTGATACTTGTCTAAAGAGTTGGGAAGGTGAAAAATATCTGAAAGATGTAATTCAAGGAAGAACACAAAACATAACACAAAACCCATTAGAATGAAGTCATGTTATAAAAAGAAGTGATTTGGTAAACACAAAAATCAGTTAAATACAGCTATGAATATAAAAATCACAATAAATACATATTGAACAGAAAATGGATAAAATAATTTAAGGAGAAATTATGCAAAACCATACTATAAAAATTCATGGTTAGGGCCAGAAGTGGTGGCACATGCCTTTAATCCCAGTACTTGGGAGGGAGAGGCAGGCAGATCTCTGTGAGACTGACAGCAGCCTGGCGTATATGTTGAGTTCCAGGCCAGGTGGAGCTATAAGGAGATCTTGTCTCAAAGAAAACAAAAATTCCTGGCTAAAATTTCAAACTTTATCAATAACAACTCAGACTCATAACCAGAAATAAAATATATAAACCCCTTTACCTTTCATAATTAGCAGTCAATATACAAAATTTTAATTTTGGTACTTTTAATAAAGGATGCAATTTCTCTGGACATTTTGTCTAAGAGTATTTGGGTATGTGTATAAGTCAAAGGTATCAGATAGTACAACAAAAAGAAGACAAATAAACAAAGGGAAGAAAACTCTGAACTGAATTCTACCATATGAGAATCTGTGATCACTATGCTCCTTGGGTTGGGGAGATGGCTCAAGGGGTAGCAAGTTTGGATCCCAGTACCATGCAAAAAGCTGGCTGTGGCTATTCTCATCTGTAATGCCACGGCTAGGGGCTATGGAAGGAGACCCAAACACAACAAACAAAACCACAAACAAACAAACAACAACACAACCCAGGTGTGTTGAAAAACCCTGTCTCAAGGGAATAAGACAGAGGTTATGATAAAGGAGGATACTCCTTTGGCCTGTGTACATGTGATTTTTTTTAATTTAATTTTTATTGATGCTTTGTGCATTTCGTACATCATTTTCCAATTCAGATCAGGCATATTTCCCTTTCCCTTCCCCCCCACCCCCACCCCATCCCAGATCATGTATTCTGCCATAACTGTCCTGTATCTTTCAGGTTTTTTTTTTTTCCATTTTTTAGCTATAAGTGATAATCCATGAGTACAAGCATCCTTCGTGCAAAATCAATCTGAGCCTGTTTTGC
The DNA here is from genome assembly GCA_009823505.1 of Rhizomys pruinosus. NCBI lineage: Eukaryota > Metazoa > Chordata > Mammalia > Rodentia > Spalacidae > Rhizomys > Rhizomys pruinosus. The sequence continues at coordinate 939,978 of VZQC01000028.1, forward strand.
CCAAATCCCCACAGTCCTCCATCCAGTGGGGGGGGGTGACAGGTTGTTTGTTCAATCAAGTTGATCAAATGAGTGTCCAGACTACATCGCTGTAGTTTCACCATTCACCCCAATCGCAGCCTTTACATTCTACCACGCCCCCTCTTCCGCAGATTGTTCCCTAGGCTTAGAAAAGGGGCACAGGTGGATGAGAAATAATACATGTGATTATTAATGCATACAATTCATACATACATGAAGAAAAGAAATAGAGTATTTCTGTTACTTGTGTGACAAAGCTATTGTAAACATAAAAATTAATATATAAAACTTAAGAGCACGAGAAATCTTCCTGTTCTAAGAGCAAACGAGAAACCAGCCAGTAGAGGTATTTTCATAATCCAAGGCACATTAGTTATCTCTGAAGAAAACTGTCTCCACTATAGATGAACTCACCGTGGAAAAATAAAATACTGAAAATGTCAAGCCACGCAGGAAGTTTATCCCCAGGAGGGAGAGGTGGCAGATGTGATGCAGAGAACACCTCCCCAGAACTGAAAATGATAAAACAATTGGAGAGACCACAAAATAAATACATTTAGATGGATTAAAGAGGGAAAAGGGGGAAGAAATATGAACTTGTTGCAATAATGCAACACATAGTGGAGAAAGGAAAGGTGGATTAGAAAAATACAAATTCAACTTCTAGAGATGAAAAATAGAGTAATTGAAAGCAGGAAAAGGTTAATAAATATGCAAGAATAGAAGCTGATGGAACAGGGAGACGTTAAGGAAACAGTAGGGAAGCTGAAGAAAAGGGAAACCTGTCTCCTGCCTTTGAAAATAGGAAATAAACAACAAAGCTCTTCCCAAAACATGGTTATGGGAAAAGACCCAAAACAAACCAGTTTGCTATTGTTAGAGACTGGTAGAGCATGTTTAGCACACATATGGGCTGAAGAATGGTTAGTGCTGGGAAGACACAAGACTCTGGTGGGTAAGACCAGGACCAGAGGGTACAGTGCAGCCCAGAACCTGGCTCTGGCTGGTTTCAAACAGAAAGTCTTGCTTTGAGGTAATGCTAGATTCCCATGCAGGGATGAGATCAGGTGGAAGGCTCCTATGTCCTTCCCCCGAGTCTCCCTCAAGGCTGACATTTGAACAGATACAGTTCAACGTTTAATCGGAGAATTGACTTTGACATGTTCCACTATTCTTATTCAGATTTACATGCACACACTTGTACATATGTTTAGTTTTAGGTGACTTTATATGTGCATATCCTTGATGGCTACCAAAGTTGAGATGCTGAGATAGTTTCATCCCAGGGATTTCTCATGCAGCAAAACCAACGTCAGAGGTCCTTTCCAATCTCATGCTGAGGGCAGGTGAATGTAATAATGATGAAAATACCATCTTTGGTGGAAATACCATATTCTTCTAGGGACTCACAAACAGGGGTCCTATATCTCCCAATGCCCCTCTAAATCCAGGGTTCCCCAGGAGTACCACATGCAGTCGGCTATACGCAGTGCACACTACACAACTATGGATAGTGTCATTTACTTGATCATGATATTTGGTGATCCAAATACTCCTAATTAAAGACTATGAGTAGTTGAAGTGATCAGCAGTTGTGATTGTTACTTTCATTTTGAGCAAACCTCCAAGAGGGAGGTTTCACTCATCTGGTCTAGAAGGAAGGAATAAGGTAATTATCAGTTTGCATTTGGCACTCTAGAGCTGAGGCAGTGGTGGTAAAGAAGCCGTATGTTCAGAACTTCTTCTGTGGATCAGGAGTAAATTGGGGCATCAGGAAGGGCTTTACGCACATACATATGGTATGTAGGGCGTGCATGTGGGGTCGTATATGTGTGTGTGTATAGGGGTTGGTGTGTGTGTGTGTAGGGTCTGTGTGGGGGTATATGTGTTCATGTATGAATGTAATTGTATGTGTAGAGGTGGTATGTGTGTATGGATATTTGTGTGTAGGGGGTTTGTGGTATGTGTAGATGTGTGTGCATATTTGGTATGTTGGCTGTGTGTGTTTATGTCTGTGTGTGTGCACATGCATGTAGGTATGTGTTCTGTCATATTTTCCCTCATATCTGCTCCAACTAGAGCTAACATTTTTTCTGTTTTATAAAAGAATTCCATGGGGCTGGAGAGATGGCTCAGTGGTTAAGAGTGCTGACTGCTCTTGCAGAGGACCCAGGTTTGATTCCCAGCACCCACATGGTGGCTAAGAACCATCTTTAACTCCAGTTCCTGGGGAATCCAACACTCTCTTCTGACCTCCGCGGCATTGCATGACATGGGTGTACCAACCTACATGCAGACAGTACGCATAAAAATAAGGGGCTGGAGAGATGGCCTAGCGGTTAAGAGCACTGACCGCTCTTGCAGAGGACCCGGGTTCGATCCCCAGCACCCACATGGCGGCCGAGAACCGTCCAAAACTCCAATTCCAGGAGAACTCCAGTTCCAGGGGAATCTGACGCCCTCTTCTGACCTCCGCGGCATTGCACGACACGGGTGCACAAACCTGCATGCAGACAGTACATTCATACATACAGAAATAAATAAAATTAAAAAAAAATTTAAAAATAATAAATAATAATACAAAAGAATTCCAGGAAGGATTTTGTTTGATGAATGGTTTTCAGTATTTAAAAAAAAAAAAAAAAACTTTGAAAAATTTGATTTGTCTTTATGTCACAATTTTGTGAAAATCAGTGAGAAACTGGCAACAGAAATGGTAATGCAGTGTTCTGAGGGCTCTGGGTTTGATATATTTAACATAATGGAAGCCCAAATGAAAGGCTTGTCAGGTGTGCCACAGGCAATGCTAGGGATATTCTTTGGTCACTTAGTGATCTAACCGGGAAATAAGAAATAAAGCTGATGGGCGGGGCTGAGAGCCCACATTGTTGAGAGTCCACATTGTTGGATCACAAAAAAGAAAGGGATATAATTGTGGGCTTTTAAGATGGTTTAGCTCACTAGAAACAAGAGTCCTTTTTGTGAACCTAAGTCTATTGTTTCATTTTTGCATATTCACCATTCTTTGTACTTTTTGAGTCATTTATGTTCAGGAATAATGGGCCTGAAGAATGCTGAACTTTCACCTGCAAAAAGCACTCCATGAGTAGATAATGAAATATCATGCTAAAATTATCAATAAACTGCTGATAAAATATGGCACAGATATTGGCTGGTATGGCTTTCTGAAAGAGAACCATACAGTAACGAAAGAGAAAACTATCTTGTTGTTTAATGTCAGAAAGATGAATATTACTGCAAATTTACAGAACATCAGTAAGTTCTGTGCATGGCCCTGACATGTTAATGTAAATAGAATATGCAAATGAACTTAGAGGAACATGTCTCGGTCAGTAAGTTGCTGCAAGCAAAAGTAATAAAGACGTAATCTACGGAGTTTTAATATTTTTGCAAGCATGAAAGGACAATTTGGGGGTGGCATTTGGGAGGCATTTATGTACAAAGAGAGACTGAGATTATATGAGGAAGGATATGAGTCACAGAAAAACAGATTGATTGAGGCTGCATGCACGAGAGACTGCAGATGGGACCTGATGTCATTCTTGGGCTCAACAGAACAACAGCAAGCATAAATAAAACCAAGCAGTGGAAGATTTGAGTTGCCTTGCCTTCCTGCCCGACACCATTGCTCACAGGAAAGCCTGGGCTACTTACCCTCAAAGAAGGAAGATGTTGCTATCAACTTAGGCAATCTGCCTTGAAAACTGTGTTGTGTTTGACAAAACTGATACAAGCAAGGAAGCAATAATTCCAAATAGAAAAATGAAGCGACTCCCATGCTGCCCTTTGAAGACAGGGAAGTGGTCAAATGTGTGCAGACTTTAGGGGCTCCCAGATCAGAACTCTGACATCAATCCTTAACTGCATGTGTGACTTTGAGTATCTTCTAAAACCAGGTTCTAGGAAGGATTTGCAGCTGGAGTCTCTGGAAGCTGAAGATGTAAAGGGAAAATCAAACCCTTTGATGAAGCAAAAACAACAGAAGGACAGAGGTCCTTCATATCTGCCACCTGCCCCCCCCCATGGCTGAAGCCAGGAGCCCCACAGTCCCTAGGATCGTCTCTTGCTTGTCTATGTTCTGTTCTGCACATTGAGACATGAGAGTATTGCAGAAGTCTGAACGTGAGCATGCTACCTCTCTGTTCAAATGCTTTATTAGCTAACTGCTCTCTTCTAGCCACACTCTAGATTTTAAAATACTTAAAGTTTCAAGGCTTCAGGGCCTGCTGTGGCCCCAGTTCTCACCTCTTTCACCTGGCTTCTCATGTGTCTCTCTGTCCTTTACTCACTAGGCTGCAATCATTAACTTCTCGCATGGTGGGCTAGTCTTATGGAATGGTTAACCTTCTTCTGGCCTTTAAGGGCCACCAAGGACATAAAAAATCAAGATGTATTAAGAGAGGGGGAAATAACAAAATAAGTATAGTAAAATGTTAACAGCAGAATCTAGGTGATGATTATCCACATTTTTTACCTTTTCCTAATAAAGACATCAAGGAAGGCATCCCTGTCTGTTTCCATTTGAGGATCCTATAGCACATCCTGACAATCATACCACCTTCATGAATAATAGTATATCTCTTTGGACAGATGTCATCTTCATGAACTGTAAGAGCCACTGAATGACCCTGAAACAATCTAATATCTGTGGCCTTCACGTAGCTGTATGCTCCATAAAGGCAGATGCCACATACCCAGGGTTTACCAGTGCATTTCTGGGGTCTTTGTTTGTCAAGGACACCTTGTTTTGCAATAGCTGTTTTTCCAACATGCTGATAAACACTGCAAGAGCTGACCTATTGTCTACATCCTGCCTCTATTTCATCAGACCTGGTGAGTGCGGAGAGATGAAGAGCCCATACTTACTAAAAAATATACTTTTTCCCAAGATAGGCTTCTGGTGATTTTAATTATACTCAGATTCAGCATACTTTTCCTAGAGCAAACAATGTCCACCACAGTGTGACTTCAGCTCAGACAGGGCAGGATTTGAAGTCATTTACTGGCATTAGATTTTCATACATACGCTAAAACCTTAGCTCAGCATTTTATGTCTATATATCACCAACCCTCGGGAACCCATACTCAGAAGGAAGGAGTGATAGGTAAGGAAACAATAAACCTTTAAGTAATACCTCACTCTGAAGACAGGGTTATTTCCCATCTCTCATTCATCAAAATTGTAATAAGACAAAGGCATGCAAAATAGTTGCAGAGTAATACTTAGCTAAACTAGAAAATTTCAATTTTGACAGGTTTTACAATCTCTAGCCTGACAGGTGACTTTTTCTTTTATTGATGGGTAAGAAAGAGAAAATGAAATGACTACCCTTGTCTGGGAGAGAGAATTTAAATGTGCAAGAGCTGTTTAAGTGAGTTTGCCATTGTATGAGGTCCAATGTAGAGAATTCCCTTGTCCATTCCAAAATGTGCCCTGGATACTTAGGCTGCATTTGCGACTAAAATAGACCACATAGACAACGTAACCTTGTCAGAGTAGAATAAACCAAGTTTGGGAGTTCCAAGACCAGAGTTTTCACCTCAGTTCTGCCACTAAATTATCTTATATAATTTCCTTTGCCTCTGTGGATTTTTTGTTTTAATTAAGAAACTGAATTAGGGCTGGCATGGTGGCACACGTCTTTTTAATCCTATTACTTGGGAGGCAGATATCAATGAGATTGAGGCTAGCTTGGTCTACATAAAGAGTTTCAGACCAGGGCAGCCAGGACAATATAGTAGACTCTGTCTAAAAAAAGGAAGAAAGGAAGGAAGGAAGGAAGGAAGGAAGGAAGGAAGGAAGGGAGGGAGAGAGGGAGGGAGGGAGGGAGGGAGAGATTAAATTAATACTCCTTAGATTTTAATTTATATTTCTGAGATCCTTTGAAATGATTCTGGTTAGGTATTTCTGGAGTTGACCTAAGAATTTGCATTTGTAATGTCCCTTCTGTCAGGCTGAAGATACTGGTCTATGGATCACATTTTGAGTAGTAAAAGATTGAATAGTCCATAAGGGAATTTCCAGGAAATAAATAAAATTATTTCCAAAGTTTGATTAAGAACTGTTGTATGAAATGGACAAAAGCTCAATAAAATATTAAAAATTAAAAAAAAAACTAATAAAAGACTGTATCTACCTCAGAGGTCATCTTGGCAGAGTCTCAGCTACTGAGTTACAGTGGTTTGTTAAGGTCAGTTTATTTTATCTTGCACAGTGGATTCCAAATCCTGGTGCTGAATAAGACTCATCTGGAGAGCAGATCCCTTGGGCTGGAGAGATGGCTCGGTGGTCAAGAGCACTGGCTGCTCTTGCAGAGGACCTGGGTTGGGTTCCCATCACTTACATGGCAGCTAATGCCCATTCATCCATAAATCTAATTCCAGGGGAATCCAATGCCCTCTTCTAGCCACTGAGGGCATTGTATGCGCATGGTGCACTTACACAGATACAGGGAAAACACACATACACACAACAAATAAGTAAGTAAATAAATAAAAATACAGATAACTTGATTTGATTTCCAGGAGAAAGGGATTTATTAAGCAAAGTTTTAGAGTGAAGTTGGTGATGTTTAGGGAACAGTATTTACCCATTTTATGGGTGCTACAACAAGTCTGCCTCAGCTACTGTTTGGAAACATGGTAAAGATCTGTCCTTCAAGCTTACTTGCTATTCTCTCAAAAATCTCAGTTGCTTCTTCTTGTTGTAATGCCAGGTGTGTAAATAAGAAAGGAGTCACACCCTAGAAAAAGAGACTCAGCTCAGCTGTCTTTATGGGACATTAAACTCTGAGGATCCTGAAAACAGCAAGGAGGGGTATGGTTTGTGCTTCATATTCCTTTCCCCTTCTGAAATGCATCATAAGAGCCCGAGGGAAGTCCTGCCTTTGCTATTCATTAGCAAAGGTACTGAGGCAAATATTACTTCTCACTTGAGAAGCCATGTATTCATCTGTCGTTGCATAATACATGACCCCTTCCAAACTTAGAAACTTAACACCTGATCTCCTATCTCATGGTTTCTTCAGGTCAGAAGTTTGAGCACAGGTGAGAAAGTTCCAACTCTTTCCTAAGATAATACGAAACTATCTGCTGTGACAGCAGTCTCATCTGAAGACTCATCTTAGGAGAATCTGATTCCAAGTTCACTCCCATGGCTGCTGGCAGATTCATTTTCTTCAGAACACTGGAATATGGGCCTCAGTTCTTTGATTATATCTTATTGGCTGGACATCTCTAACAGTTCCTTACTAAATGGACCTCTGCACAGGGAAACTCAGATCAGGGCTGGCTCCCCACAGAGAAAGTGAGAGACTGAGATGAGCACCTACATAGAAACCACAGTCTTTTCATGACCTAATCTGGAAGGTGATACCACATCATTTTACCATTTCATGATCTACGTATTACAAAGCCAGCCATCAGCTATGGCCTGCATTCACAGGAAGGAGACAATGTACTGATGTAACTTAGGAAGCAGGGATCACAGGGGCCACATTAGAGGCTGCCAATCACAAACATTAACATTACTCCCAAATGCTTTTTTAAATTATATTTATTTTATGTCTACATGTATGTAAGTGTACCCATGTTGTGCAGTGCCCATGGAAGACAGAAGAGGGCTTCAGATCCCCTGGAACGGGAGTTATGGATGGTACTTAGCTGCCATGGGGGGGCTGGGATTCAAACCCATGTCCTCTGCAAGAGCAGCCTGAGCTCTTAACCACTGAGCCATCTCTCCAGCCCCCCAAAATGCTTTTTTTGAGGATTGAAAGATGCAGTGTCAATAAAAGAACAATAACAAACCTTTAGCCGGGCGTGGTGGTGCACGCCTTTAATCCTAGCACTTGGGAGGCAGAGGCAGGTGGATCTCTGTGAGTTCAAGGCCAGCCTGGTCTACAAAGCGAGTTCCAGGCCAGCTGAGACTAAAGGGAGACCCTGTCTCAAAAAGACCAAAAAAAAAAAAAAAAAAAAAAGAACAATCACAAACTTTAAAGAAACATACACATATTTCCATTATAATAATTCATTTTAAATGATATAATCAAAGCTTTCCAGTTTACTTTGCTTAGCTTTGACAATTCTCCTGAGGTATTTATTTAGTGAAAATTTCTAATTTACAACAGGTTCTAAGCTGCCCCCTCTGCACTTTTTGACAGTTTTCTAGCATCTGATATTTGAAGGGAAATAAATGGTTTAATTTTCCTGATGACAAAAATTGACATTGACAGCAATCTTTAATCGTTAAAGAGTTAACAATGCACATTGAATTGCTTTACTCATATAAAAATTTCATTCCTTAAGTAAATGAATTAGCCACATAATTGACAGTCAATTCCAGTAATAAAACACTAATTAAGTGATTCTGCTAAGTAAAAAGTGTAATGTGATGAATTTGCTAAACAATAGCTTAACTAATAAATTTCCATGCTAAATAAATGACTTGGAATTGTGACTAAACATTCACCATGTCTATGGTCAGTTAAAAAAGATGCTTCCAGAAAACAATGACAGGAGGGACTGTGCCAGTTACTATCCTTAACAGCGTTATATTTGGCTCCTTGCCAAGCAGAATTAAGTATAAGTCTAAGTGGGGTAGATGCATCAGATCCAAGGGGAAGAATAAGATACTATGGAAATCACCATGGGCATACCCTGGGTGAATAATCTCAATGATGCCTTGAGATAGGACAGTGCACCAAGGTTGCAGTAATAGTAAAACCCTGTAATGGACAAGTAGTAGCAGAATTCAGCATCAGAACATCCTAGGCTAAAAATGACCAGACTCAGCACCAGGGGGCTCCTGGAATCTGTGGCTCAGGATTTCCTGAGGTAGATACTTGATTTACCATCTACAAGGAGTTCAAAGATTAAAGGGCTTGATTTTTGCCCCCAACAGATTACAACAGTATGATCCAACCCTCAGAGGTACAAGTGCTGCTGTTGTTCTTTGGAAGAATCATGGATTCAGCCCCTTCACACTGATGCCTTGTGGAAGGATCTGAATGCAGTGAAGCCAATCTTTCTCATAGGTTCTGCTGCTTTGGACCTTTAAGTCCTATCCAGTAACAAACAGTGAGGGTTTTTCATTATGAAAATCATATTCTCTGGGCCCTTGTAGCTGGAACAGGGTCTTGGGTACCCTGACTTTCATCTAACACTCAGGTACACAGTTGCCTTGGAAACCTTCAGGAAAGACAATTTCTTGACACACTACCTTCTCTTTAATTCTTTTCCTTTTCCCTTTTTTCTTTCTTTCCCTTCCTTCCCTCCTTCCTTCCTTCCTTCTTTCCCTTCCTTCTTTCCTTCCTTCCTCCCTCCCTTTTCTCCCTTCCTTCCTTCCTTCCTTCCTTCCTTCCTTCCTTCCTTCCTTCCTTCCTTCCTCCCTCCCTCCCTCCCTCCCTCCCTTTCCTCCCTTCCTTCCTTCCTTCCTTCCTTCCTTCCTTCCTTCCTTCCTTCCTTCCTTCCTTCCAACTCTTTGTTTTTTTTTTTTTTTTTGAGGCAGAGTCTTCCTGTAGTTCCAGTCCTAGTTGGCCTGGAACTTGTTGTGTAGACCTGGCTGACCTTGATCTCAGAGATCAGCCTGCAGCTCTGCCTCCACCATGAGTCCTGGGATTAAAGGCCTGCAGCACCACCCTTGGCATCTCCTACTTTCTTATAGACTTTGATCAAATGTCATCTTCCGAAAACCAGAAAGCCTCTGTTACTTATGACCCCTAATTCTACTCAACTTGTTCCACTGTTTCACAGCACTTGTCTGTATCTATCATTCCCCTCGATTAACTGATCTTTTATTGTCTGTTGTTTATTATCTGTCCTATAGCTTTTTCTAGACCAGTATAATAGCTTTCTCTACTGTGGGATTAAAACCTAAGAGCAACTTTAAACATCTTCCAGTCGTTAAGCCTTCATAATTTTTAGCGATGCATAAGAATAGTTGTTTGAGCCAGGTATGGTGGTGCCCTCTTTTAATCTTAGTACTAAGGAGGCAGAAGCAGGCAGATCTCTGTGAGATCAAGGCCAGCCTGGTTCACATAGAAAGTTCTAGGCTAGTTTGAGCTACAGGGAGACCCTGTCCTAGAAAACAAACAAACAACAACAAAAAAGAACAGTTGGTTTAACACTGAATAACTAAAAGTGAACTATTTGGGCCAATATTGACTATAAAATTAAGAAATGACTCATTCAATACACTTGTCAATCTATTTCTCACCAAGCACTATCCAAGTCTCCAGAGACAGGCCAGTGACCAGAAAGGAAGTGAGCATTCTACGTGATTTTGTAGTTTGATAAAGGAGGTAGACCCGGGTTCTATCCCCAGCACCCACATGGCGGCCGAGAACCGTCTGGGGCTCCAATTCCAGGAGAACTCCAGTTCCAGGGGAATCCGACACCCTCTTCTGACCTCTGTGGCATTGCACGACACGGGTGCACAAACTTGCATGCAGACAGTACATTGATACACATACATAAATAAATAAATGCCGGGCGTGGTGGCGCACGCCTTTAATCCTAGCACTTGGGAGGCAGAGGCACGCGGATCTCTGTGAGTACAAGGCCAGCCTGGTCTACAGAGTGAGTTCCAGGACAGCCAGAGCTACAGGGAGACCCTGTCTCAAAAAGACCAAAAAAAAAGGAGGTAGACATTAGCCACAAAACATTGAGAAGAATAAACATTCGCATACTTGACATTTCTGATACATGCTGAGAGGCAAAGAACATAGAATAAAAACCAAACAAAAAGTGGGCCAGGCATGGTGACCCATGCCCCTAATCTCAGCACTTGTGTGTGGGGTAAGAGGCAGGTAAATGTCTATGAGATGGAGGCCAACCTGTTGTTCTACATAACAAGTTCCAGGCCAGCTGAGACTAAAGGGAGACCCTGTCTAAAAAAAACAAAAAAAAAAAAAAAAAAAAAGAACAATCACAAACTTTAAAGAAACATACACATATTTCCATTATAATAATTCATTTTAAATGATATAATCAAAGCTTTCCAGTTTACTTTGCTTAGCTTTGACAATTCTCCTGAGGTATTTATTTAGTGAAAATTTCTAATTTACAACAGGTTCTAAGCTGCCCCCTCTGCACTTTTTGACAGTTTTCTAGCATCTGATATTTGAAGGGAAATAAATGGTTTAATTTTCCTGATGACAAAAATTGACATTGACAGCAATCTTTAATCGTTAAAGAGTTAACAATGCACATTGAATTGCTTTACTCATATAAAAATTTCATTCCTTAAGTAAATGAATTAGCCACATAATTGACAGTCAATTCCAGTAATAAAACACTAATTAAGTGATTCTGCTAAGTAAAAAGTGTAATGTGATGAATTTGCTAAACAATAGCTTAACTAATAAATTTCCATGCTAAATAAATGACTTGGAATTGTGACTAAACATTCACCATGTCTATGGTCAGTTAAAAAAGATGCTTCCAGAAAACAATGACAGGAGGGACTGTGCCAGTTACTATCCTTAACAGCGTTATATTTGGCTCCTTGCCAAGCAGAATTAAGTATAAGTCTAAGTGGGGTAGATGCATCAGATCCAAGGGGAAGAATAAGATACTATGGAAATCACCATGGGCATACCCTGGGTGAATAATCTCAATGATGCCTTGAGATAGGACAGTGCACCAAGGTTGCAGTAATAGTAAAACCCTGTAATGGACAAGTAGTAGCAGAATTCAGCATCAGAACATCCTAGGCTAAAAATGACCAGACTCAGCACCAGGGGGCTCCTGGAATCTGTGGCTCAGGATTTCCTGAGGTAGATACTTGATTTACCATCTACAAGGAGTTCAAAGATTAAAGGGCTTGATTTTTGCCCCCAACAGATTACAACAGTATGATCCAACCCTCAGAGGTACAAGTGCTGCTGTTGTTCTTTGGAAGAATCATGGATTCAGCCCCTTCACACTGATGCCTTGTGGAAGGATCTGAATGCAGTGAAGCCAATCTTTCTCATAGGTTCTGCTGCTTTGGACCTTTAAGTCCTATCCAGTAACAAACAGTGAGGGTTTTTCATTATGAAAATCATATTCTCTGGGCCCTTGTAGCTGGAACAGGGTCTTGGGTACCCTGACTTTCATCTAACACTCAGGTACACAGTTGCCTTGGAAACCTTCAGGAAAGACAATTTCTTGACACACTACCTTCTCTTTAATTCTTTTCCTTTTCCCTTTTTTCTTTCTTTCCCTTCCTTCCCTCCTTCCTTCCTTCCTTCTTTCCCTTCCTTCTTTCCTTCCTTCCTCCCTCCCTTTTCTCCCTTCCTTCCTTCCTTCCTTCCTTCCTTCCTTCCTTCCTTCCTTCCTTCCTTCCTCCCTCCCTCCCTCCCTCCCTCCCTTTCCTCCCTTCCTTCCTTCCTTCCTTCCTTCCTTCCTTCCTTCCTTCCTTCCTTCCTTCCTTCCAACTCTTTGTTTTTTTTTTTTTTTTTGAGGCAGAGTCTTCCTGTAGTTCCAGTCCTAGTTGGCCTGGAACTTGTTGTGTAGACCTGGCTGACCTTGATCTCAGAGATCAGCCTGCAGCTCTGCCTCCACCATGAGTCCTGGGATTAAAGGCCTGCAGCACCACCCTTGGCATCTCCTACTTTCTTATAGACTTTGATCAAATGTCATCTTCCGAAAACCAGAAAGCCTCTGTTACTTATGACCCCTAATTCTACTCAACTTGTTCCACTGTTTCACAGCACTTGTCTGTATCTATCATTCCCCTCGATTAACTGATCTTTTATTGTCTGTTGTTTATTATCTGTCCTATAGCTTTTTCTAGACCAGTATAATAGCTTTCTCTACTGTGGGATTAAAACCTAAGAGCAACTTTAAACATCTTCCAGTCGTTAAGCCTTCATAATTTTTAGCGATGCATAAGAATAGTTGTTTGAGCCAGGTATGGTGGTGCCCTCTTTTAATCTTAGTACTAAGGAGGCAGAAGCAGGCAGATCTCTGTGAGATCAAGGCCAGCCTGGTTCACATAGAAAGTTCTAGGCTAGTTTGAGCTACAGGGAGACCCTGTCCTAGAAAACAAACAAACAACAACAAAAAAGAACAGTTGGTTTAACACTGAATAACTAAAAGTGAACTATTTGGGCCAATATTGACTATAAAATTAAGAAATGACTCATTCAATACACTTGTCAATCTATTTCTCACCAAGCACTATCCAAGTCTCCAGAGACAGGCCAGTGACCAGAAAGGAAGTGAGCATTCTACGTGATTTTGTAGTTTGATAAAGGAGGTAGACCCGGGTTCTATCCCCAGCACCCACATGGCGGCCGAGAACCGTCTGGGGCTCCAATTCCAGGAGAACTCCAGTTCCAGGGGAATCCGACACCCTCTTCTGACCTCTGTGGCATTGCACGACACGGGTGCACAAACTTGCATGCAGACAGTACATTGATACACATACATAAATAAATAAATGCCGGGCGTGGTGGCGCACGCCTTTAATCCTAGCACTTGGGAGGCAGAGGCACGCGGATCTCTGTGAGTACAAGGCCAGCCTGGTCTACAGAGTGAGTTCCAGGACAGCCAGAGCTACAGGGAGACCCTGTCTCAAAAAGACCAAAAAAAAAGGAGGTAGACATTAGCCACAAAACATTGAGAAGAATAAACATTCGCATACTTGACATTTCTGATACATGCTGAGAGGCAAAGAACATAGAATAAAAACCAAACAAAAAGTGGGCCAGGCATGGTGACCCATGCCCCTAATCTCAGCACTTGTGTGTGGGGTAAGAGGCAGGTAAATGTCTATGAGATGGAGGCCAACCTGTTGTTCTACATAACAAGTTCCAGGCCAGCTGTGGCTACAGAAAGGAAGGAAGGAAGGAAGGAAGGAAGGAAGGAAGGAAGGAAGGAAGGAAGGAAGGAAGGAAGGAAGGAAGGAAGGAAGGAAGGAAGGAAGGGGAAGGGAAGAAAGGGAGAGAAAAGGAAGGAAGGAAGGAAGGAAGGAAGGAAGGAAGGAAGGAAGAAAGAAAGAAAGAAAGAAAGAAAGAAAGAAAGAAAGAACAAATGCTTATATTGGCTATTTAGGAAAACTCCCAAAAGTTGACATTTAATCACAGACCTGAAGGATAAGAAGTAGCATTCATTGTTTTAATGAAAGAAAGAAGGAAAGAATATTCTAGAAAGAGAGAACAAAATTGTTGAAGCCATGATTTTGCTTAGTGTTTTCAAACAATAAGAAAAAAGTTACTACTATTGTGCTGTATTAACATAATGGCCATAGATGAAATTAAAGATGCAATCAGGGCTAGGGAAATAGCTCAACTGGTAAAGTGCTGGCCACACAGGTACAATGACCTGGGTTTGGTCCCCAGCATCTACATAAAAAAGCCAGGTGTGGTGGACCAGGACTACAATCCAAGAAATGTGGAGGTAGGGGAAGGAGGATCCCTGGAATTTGTTGGCGAACCAAATCTAGATAAAGTGGTAAGCTCGAGGTTCAGTGAGACGTCCTATCTCAAAAACTAAGATGGATAGGTGGAAGGGATACCTGAGCTGGTAAAGTTCCTGATATTCAATTCCTCTCACTAGCACCAACATGAAAGGTGAGCATAGTAGTGTACATCTGTAACTCTAGTGCTATGGGAGGGGAGAGGAGGAAGATCCCAGGAACTCAGTGGCTGGCTAGTCAGTCTAGCCAAATGGTGAGCTATGGGTTTCCTGAGAAACCCTGTCTGAACAGCTAAGGTGGAGAGCTAAAAAGGAAGATCCTAGACATTGACCTTTGGCCTCCACACACATGTGTGTGCACTCTCCTCTACACAGATGCATACACACAAACTCACCCATATGCTACACACACACACACACACACACACACACAAACACACACGCATTCATGTTATAAAGATGTAAACAAAAATCAATCCACTCTGGGTCTCTGTGATCCAGAAGAAACATTTTAACTTCATACCAAGAATAAGTGGGTGCCACTGATACTTTTTAGGGTTTGGGCTGAAGTATGGTGAGATTTGGATTTTTATTTTTTCTTTATTCATTTATTTTTTAAAGGGATTCTACAATATAAGAGCACAGTTGTTTTCAGATCACATTGATGTTGCTTATTTGCCATACAATTAGATAATTGGTGCTAGCATCCACAGATGAGAGATACCATTTGTCATTTTTCTGGGAGCATGTTACTTCACTCAGCATGATGAGATCTGAATTTTTAAATTGCAGAACAGGCTAGACACGTGTCTATTTTAAAAGTAAAGCATCACAGTGACACTGAGGTACCAGATAATTCAATGTGCTCTACTGATGAATACATTTGAAAGGACTGACAGAACAGAATGAGAAGAGTTACAGCACAATGCCCAGGGATCAGATCTGCAAGTAGACATATCTGACAGGGCACACAGCTGGCTGGAGACTCCCTGCTGGGGTTCCCACTGCAGAGGGGACAGGAATGAGTACTAGTCTGGAATGACTCTCTTACTTTCTAAGCCTCTGTCACATCTGTAGATCAGAGGGAATTTCATCTAACCTAGATCAAAGACCCTGAAGATGAAAAGGGGTTTTCACCTTGGAAAACTGAACTGTCCCAATGAGACATTATCTAAATAATGACACTCATTTCAAAATCAAATATGTTCACATATTTTCACATATCAAACCCTCGAGGTATTGATTGACCAAGAAATATGGAGCAAGCCAGAAGATCCAATCAATATCTCCAACTTAAAAACAGTTCTAAGAATATAACACTATAGAGAACACCCCTTTATTTCAAAGAATTGGTCACACCAATTGGTTTGCAGTGATTGTTAATTCTCTAAGCATTGTATGTGTATGTGTGTATGAGAGAGAGAGAGAGAGAGAGAGAGAGAGAGAGAGAGAGAGAGAGAAAGAGAGAGAGAAAAGAAAATTTCCTATATGCGTCAGTATTTTGTGTGGACACATTCCTAGAAGTCTGATATATGTGCAGTAATCCCATCCACACTAATTCCAACATATTCGCTTACAATCACCTTAATCAAACTGATCTCAGTCCTTTCTTTTCATTTTTAAATTTAAGTTAGTTCTTTGCAGAAAATAATATATTTCAATTGTTCATATTCTTTTTATTTTTTATTTTTATTTTTATAGATAGTGTTTCCCATAGTCCTAACCAGACTGGAACTCATTATGTAGATATATAGACCAGGCTGGCCCTGATCTCACAGAGATCCACCTGCCTCTGCCACTTAAAGTGATGGGAGTAAATGCACTCCCCATCGTACCTGGTATTTGCTCATATTCTTTAAAATGCAGTCTCTGGTTTACTTCCCTAGGCTCATTAACACCATGGAACTAATATTCCAAGTACTACCAGAGGACATTCATAATCTTAAGTTCAATGGATTTTCTGAGAAAAATGCCAGGGATAGCTTGACTGTAGAGCGGATGACATCCATAAACACAGAACCAACCACCTGTCTCCTACTCCCTATATTCTGTTGAAAGCTCTAAGAAAATGTCAACGATTTTGGTCTCTGTTTTTAAATTTTTTATTATAGTGTGTGTGTGTGTGTGTGTATGTGTACATGTGTGTGCATGCACAGATGCCACAGCATGAATATGGAGGTGAGAGGACAACTTGCAGAAGTTGGTTCTCTCCTTTCATCATGTGGTCCTTGGGAGGGGGACTGAACTCAGGTCATCAGGCTTGGTGGCATGATCTCTACCCACTGAGCCATCTCACCAACCTTGGGCTCTGCTTACTGAAAGTCAAGTTAAGCTGGTCTGTGACCACCCCGATTATGACAGGGAGTGGAAGTGGGGTCGACACATGGACCAAGTTTTTAAGATATTTCTTCCTGGCTTTCTTGAAACATTCACTCTGGGGAAAGCTGGCCATGATGCAATGTGTCTGATTGCTGTGAGCCTGCCATGCCATAAGGAATCCTGTTAAATGCACAGGGAAGGAGCGATGTAAGCCTCCTCCAGATGTTCCAGGCTTTTAAGCCCAAGAATTAGAGATGTGAAAAACAGCTGTTTGGTCATTTCATCACTAGTAGATGCTACCTGAGAAAGAACTGAGATCCTAGATGTATGGCCTAAGGAGAGCTCCCCTAGCCTGATCCAGCCACTCAGGACATCCCACCACCTTCAAGCAAAGACAAGCTTCCTTTGTGCTTTGTACAGAGGGGGCAGAAAGATTGTAAGAGCCATAGAGGTGGTGCAGGACCATATGGAAACAGAGCCCCACAAGCTCCTGGGACCCTGCTCACATGAACTTACTATATTGGTGTCAGAAGGCACAAGATCCAGGCAAGCTCAACCAGACAAAACCCCAGCATGGACCCTGCAGAATGATGCAGCAGAACCCAATCTTAGCTGAAGAAATACTGGCAGCTGATTACTGTTGGCTGAGGAAGAACTGGACTTCTTTAAGCCAACTCCATATAGGCTGACTAGAGCTCCATGGATGAACTGGAACTGAGGAATGGCTGGGAGATTAATTTGGCCCAACAGACCCTAACACAGATGATAGAATGTATGAACTCCAGAGGAGGGGAGGGTGGCAATGGAGAAGGGGCTGTAGAGGTGATTAAGACTGATTTAAATTTTATGTGTGAAATACACAAAATTCAATTAAAAATTGAAAAATAGCCCTAAATTCCAGCCCACTAAATTGTAAATAAAATAGAGTGTAGCCACTGTTACAAGTCATTACATTTCTTAAAAATTATTTTATTTTATTTAGTTTTGTATGTGTATGAATGTACTGTCTGCATGCAAGTCTGTGCACCTGTGTCATGCAATGCCGCGGAGGTCAGAAGAGGGTCTCGGATTCCCCTAGAACTGGAGTTCTCTTGAAATTGGAGTTTCAGACGGTTCTCGGTTGCCATGTGGGTGCTGGGGATCGAACCCGGTTCCTCTGCAAGAGCAGTCAGCGCTCTTAACCGCTAGGCCATCTCTCCAGCCCACAAGTCATTACATTTCAATCATCAATCAATCAATCAATCAATCAATCAATTGATCAATGACTTGTTTCTCCTTCTCAGTCTTCATGGACTCCAACATTTCATCCCATAAAATCTAATTCCTCCACCATGCTGTCCTTAATTTAAGGAATCTGTTTACATTTCTTGCTAATAGGGTACTGTTTCATCTCACTTAAAATTTTTTTCTCATCTGGACATGGTGGTGCATGCCTTTAATCCCAGCACTCTGGAGGCAGAGACAGGCAGATCTCTGTGAGTTCAAGGCCAGCCCGGTCTACAGAGTGAGCTCCAGGACATCTGGGGCTACAGAGAGACCTTGTCTCAAAAACACCAAAAGAATTTGTTTTCTCATTGCTTAGAAAACAAGATGGTCCAAAAGCCTTCCTTCTTGCTTAGTTAGTAAGTATCACTAGTTACAGGAAGAGTTTGGCTCTCAGAACAAGTGTGTGGGAAACCTCCGTGACCACGTGGGTGGGGCCAATTTATCAAGTGATTATCGCTGATGGTCATTCACAGATAAGTCATGCTTCCAGGTCTACTTATGGGACCAACCAGCCAAAGAGGACCAAAACTCCATTGTTACAGCTGTTTCCTTCTCTTATGATTTTTCATGCATCTTGTGCTGGTGGAGCCAGGTAGCGGTTCACCCGAGATTTGTCTATGTGCTCTGAGACTCACTTGTTTATACCCCTACTGTCAAGTGGTTGGAGGGGGTGATACTATCATATCCACAGACCATCGGTGACTTATGGGACCAACCAGCCAAAGAGGACCAAAACTCCATTGTTACAGCTGTTTCCTTCTCTTATGATTTTTCATGCATCTTGTGCTGGTGGAGCCAGGTAGCGGTTCACCCGAGATTTGTCTATGTGCTCTGAGACTCACTTGTTTATACCCCTACTGTCAAGTGGTTGGAGGGGATGATACTATCATATCCACAGACCATTGGTGACTTATGGGACCAACCAGCCAAAGAGGACCAAAACTCCATTGTTACAGCTGTTTCCTTCTCTTATGATTTTTCATGCATCTTGTGCTGGTGGAGCCAGGTAGCGGTTCACCCGAGATTTGTCTATGTGCTCTGAGACTCACTTGTTTATACCCCTACTGTCAAGTGGTTGGAGGGGGTGATACTATCATATCCACAGACCATCGGTGACTGACTTCAAAGGATCATTTTCATAGCAAGTCCCTGATTTGTAGAAACCATAAAATGAATTTTCAAAATTCCCATTTTGAAAGGGGAAGGGGCTAAGGTCTGGGTAGAATCTGGCTGGCAAAGCAACATCCTTGGATCAACTTCTCTGCTTACAATCCATTTGTGGGTGTTGAAAACAGTACAACTGTGAGCAGTGTCACTGCCCAATTCTCTATCTTCTTATCTTCCTATCTTCCTATCTTCCTATCTTCCTATCTTCCTATCTATCTATCTATCTATCTATCTATCTATCTATCTATCTATCTATCTATCTTCTTATCTATCATCTATCTATCAATCATCCATCATCCATCCATATATTCATTATAAAGAGTTTAGGGCATCTCTTTTGTGACATGTGCTGCATGTGGAGGATACAGTAGTAGTAAGTTATAAATGCCTCTCTCCTTTGGGAATTTCCACTTAGTAGATCTTAAACAAATGCATTTGAAAACAGGTGAACACTGAGAAAAAAATCGGGAAACACAAATCAATAAAAGCATTGAAAAAGGGGAACAAGCCAGGCATGGTAGAGCACGCCTTTAATCCCAGCACTTGGGAGGCAGAGGCAGGCATATCTCTGTGAGTTCAAGGCCAGCCTGGTGTACAGAGCGAGCTCCAGGCCAGCTGGGACTAAAGGGAGACCTTGTCTCAAAAAGACCAAAAAAAAAGTTTGATAAGGGGATAAGTAGGTTAAGAAAGAATATATGCATGCATTGAGAGTTAAAAGAGCCAATTGGGGATTGTAACATGGTTTGAGATGGGTCAGGGAGTAAATATTTCAGCTTTGTGGGTCAGGTATTCTCTGTGGCAACTATTTAACTACCATTAAAGCACAAAAGAAAACCATAGAAATATGTGAACGAATAGGCTGTGTTCTAACAAAACTTTATAGTCAATACAGCTCTGGCTAGAATTGGCTTATGGGCCATCGTTTGTCCACCCTGTACTAGACAGAACAATGGCATAAGGATCCTGAGGTAGAAGGAATACGGTAAAGTTAAGTACTGAGAGAGGAAAGTGTGGCTGGAGTTCACTTAAAGTGGTAGTGAGATGTGAAAGACTGGGAGATGTGGACAGCACAAGAGCTGTACATATATATGCTCAGGCTAAGGCCTCTTAAAGAGTCCGATGGTTGCTATGGAAAAATGGACTATATATGACAAAGATTATTTATGGTCTGTAAAACTTACTGAGGTAGGAGACAGTGAGGTGGGCAGAGGTAGGGGAGCAGGTATGGAGAAAAGTGCATGACTTCCAGATACGCTGAAGATACAGAGAAATGTAAGCTTAGTGTGGAATTGGACATGGGAGGTGAGGTAGAGGAACTTGTCAAGATTAATCTACACTATAGCTCTGCTGAACGCATCTTTGCTATTATGGGGAATTGAAATTTTATTTCATTTCCAGCTTCTTTGTAATGAGGAAGTCTCCTCACATGGTCGGAAAGGCAAAAAGTAAATTTTCTTAATAAAGACACATCATATGGTTAACAAGCTAGGGCACCCTCTCTCCCTGATGCCAGTCCTGTGGCAGCTTCTGCTCTGGCATCTACTGCATGTGGGAAACCATGCCCTTGGGGGTCTGTGTTCTCTATTACTTGGCCTCTGTGAGACCAGCCATGCCCTGCTTGTGCTCCAATGCCCACTATTTTGAGTAGTGGCATCTCCTGCTCACTTGGGATCTGTCTGCTCTGTAGTAAGCCTGGGTTTGAGATAGTTTTGATCTCTGATGGTGTGGGACATTCCCTTACTTTTACTGACAGCCGTCCACTGAGAGTAGGCAGTGCTGAGTAACTGACTGTCATGAAATCTGCCTTCACAAACATGCATGGGATCACAAAGAGAATGAAGGTGATGGAAATGCAGTGCAGACATGTGTGTGTGTGTGTGTGTGTGTGTGTGTGTGTGTGTACTTTGTTGCTTTATTCCAATTTTCCAGATGCTACTTTGCAATCTTGGTGGTGGCCACTCCTGACCTGCCTTTCACTGATTTTCTAAGATATGTTAGATGTACATCTAAGGTATCTGCTCCCAGTCACTAATATATACATAAGACTTGAAGGTTTGTCATAAAGTTAAATTTTGAGGGCAGGGAAGGTGGCTCAGTTAGTAAAGTGACTACCTTGCAAGCAAAGGACCTATTTGATCACTCAGAACCTATGTAAAATAAGCCAAACATACTGGCTCATACTTTTCCCAGGACTGGGGAAGTGGAGACAGGTGTATCCCCAAGTCTCACTTGATAACCAGCCTAACAGGTGTGTGTGTGAGAGGCCCTATCACACACACACACACACACACACACACACACACATACACACACACACACAGAAGGACAGTACCTGAGGAACAACCAATGCTGTTCCTGTCCCTTGCCCTCCATATACACATGCACACATGTGTACCTGAACTGCAGACATGAACATATACACAAAAAGAAAGTTCAATTTTGAGTTTGGAAGACTCCTCTTCCAGTAAACACACATAATCTATGCTGAACAGACAACTGTGAGAGGTTCTAATCCACTTGCTTCTTCATAGACTAAATTCTATTTTAGGACTGAGGTGGACTACCAGAAGGTATTCTACCTTGGACCTTATACTTGGACCTTATTTATATGGCCCCTTTCACAGTCTATTTATTTATTTATTTATTTATTTTTTGGGAGGGTAGGGTCTTCTGGTACCCTTAGCTGCCCTGGAACTTGCTATGTAGACCAGGCTCCATCTCACAGAAATCCACCTTCTTCTGTCTCAAGTGCTGAGATCGAAGGTATTTGCAACCACCCCTGTCTCATAGTCCTGTATTTTATTTTATTCTATTTTTTGGTCTTTTTGAGACAGGGTCTCCCTTTAGTCTCAGCTGGCCTGGAACTAGCTATGTAGACCAGGCTGGCCTTGAACTCACAGAAATCCACCTGCCTCTGCCTCTCAAGTGCTAGGATTAAAGGTGTGAGCCAGCATACCTGGCAAGTCCTGTATTTTAATAATGTCCCCTCAGCTGTAAGTGCCTTTTCATAGCTATTCCTATAGGCAAATTTTGGTTCATGTTTCTATTGTTAACTTACTGAAAGGCCCAAGGCAATGTGTCTCATCACTTGAGGTCCCAGTTTACATATGGCAGGGTCTTCAGTCACCGTGTGCATAATATATAGGCAATTTATACTCCCAGGCCAGCCTCTTCTGGATTTCATGTTCCCATATACAACTGCCTTCTCCACACTTCTGCAGGGATGCAATGAGGACCTCAAATCTAATAGCTGAGATTTAAGCTTTGCCTTTTGTGCTTCAGATCTGCTCTCTTCCTGTGTTCATCATCTCTACCCATCCTGAGTGAAAAAGAACAGGAAGAATGAGCTTCATGCTAAAGGCCAAGTTGTTCAGTGGTTAGAGGTTAGGGATAAAAGGACCCCCCAATAAAGAAGAGGTAGGGGAGACGGCTGGGCAAAATTGTGAGAAAGAAGAAAGTGAAACAAAGAAATTGCTTCTAGAAAGAGCTAATGACAGGTCAGTCCCATAAACTCTGCTTCAAACCCATTTGCTTTCCTGGTATCTATATGATCTTAATTTAAGTTACTTCCAATTTATGCACCTCGGTTTCTTTAACCCGCATCACATAATTGTTGAGAATATTTCATGAAATGAGGCATGCAAAGTGCTCTGTCTAGCAATTACTCACAAAATGTTAGCTAGTAGAATTGTCCATGTTTTTAACTTATCCAGGCTTTGGAAAAATAAAAAAACCCAAAAAACCTCTGGTCTTTAAGGCTTGGTTTATTCTGCTACCTAGCAACTACGTATTTACATTTCCAGCATCTCTTCTTCATCCCTGATTACTTTAACAAGCACTTTCTAAGTGCTCTGTTATAATTCAGGACCACCTGTGAAGTGTGGAGAATAATTCTATTTTCTTCTTGAGATGCAGTGGCCTAGCATAAATTGTCAGAAGCAACTTCAGTTTTGTTGTTTCACAGAAGTCCCTTTGAAAAGGGATTGGAAAGAAATGGCTGATCAGCTTTACAATGAAAGTGAAGTTCGGCTGCTAAGTGTTGTCCTTACTTCTCTGCATTGGAAAGAGGAAGCTAAACAACCCACAGAGCATCCGAGGCCAGGCTCCAGTGCAACATAAAGACACCCAGCAGTGGAGACAGTCTTTTCCACAGAAGTTACATTAGCAAGTTCCAGCTACCATCCCAACCGAGTCTCAGATCACGTGCTTTCAGTGCCTGGTTCCACCAGGCTCTGGCCACTTCCAAGCTGCCTCCCCTTTCACCAGGGACAAGCCTTCTTCACTCCCCTTTGCACGAGAATCCACCTTCTTACATAGAATTTGCTGGGGCTGGAGAGATAGCCTAGCGGTTAAGAGCACCGACTGCTCTTACAGAGGACCGGGGTTCGATCCCCAGCACCCACATGGCGGCTGAGAACCGTCTGTAACTCCAATTCCAGGAGAACTCCAGTTCCAGGGGAATCCGACACCCTCTTCTGACCTCCGCAGCATTGCACGACACGGGTGCACAAACCTACATGCAGACAGTACACTTGTACACATACAAAAATAAATAAAATTAAAAAAAAAAAGAATTTGCTAACTCACTTAGACAGAATTAAATACTTGTTGTGCCTCTGATTGGTGTTCCTAGGACACCATATCCATGCTTTTCTTCCATCACTTACCACATATATTGAAACTAATCCATTTACAGGTCTCCTCATGGAGGAGAGTAATATCCTTGAAGGCAGAGATTGTGTCTTATTTATCTTTACAATCCCTACAATAGTTTCCCTATAGTTGACATTCAATGAATATTTAAAGAAGCACCTCAGCTACTCCCATAATGAGGAGATGAGAAGTGTAATTCGATTTGTGAAGGTTCTATTTGTGCAGAAATCAGATTTAGTGTGGGGGAGCACCTGCAGAAATTACTAGAAGACCAACTGCTAATGACTTTACACTATGTGCAGTATTCCATCCTTTAAAGGAGACTCAGGAATAAGGGTTAGAATGGCCACAGCCTCCTAATCTGCTCCTGGTTCTGTTAGTGAATCAATGAGTGACCTTCAGAAAACTACCTGAAACTGGAGTCTCCATCTCTAGTAAGAGGAGACTGGATCAGATGATATATTTTTAATTTTTACTATGTCTATTGTAACAATATAGTTCTTTTGACTCAAAACTACCTCTGAGCAACTTGTCATAGGAAAGTCCTTTAAGTTGTAGGAGGCAATTTGTCCATTTTCTTAAGGGCTACTTATATTTCCATTTTGCTCTTCCAAAGAGTAAACAATTCTATTCAACTCTGGATTGCCAGGAATTTAATAAGTGTGTCCTTTATCTGTCACTCAAGTAGATGATTGCAAAATATTCAATAATCCCTATAAAATATTCAGTAAAACTGGAGGTGGCAAGCTTGTAACATTCAATTCTTCTCCTAGATTCAATTTAATCCTGGAGCAACCAGAGAATATAATTGTTCCTGCAAACAGAATTTTTGCTCCTTTTTTTGTGCATTCCTCTGCACGATGCTCTGCTGAGCTCTTGGTTTTGCTGAATGACTCATCTTTACTTCACCTTGGAAATTTCCACTCCTTCCTTCCTGGCTCTGAGCTTTTCTCCTGTTCAGCCAAAAGGCAAGGAAAATGTCAGAGACAGAGATGGTTCAGCAGGAACTCCTGATGGAGCAGGGGACCCCTTAGCTCTATTGATAGATGTTAACAGTCTTTAAGTCCAGTACTCCTGACAGCAATGTCCTTTTGAAACATCCACCCTGGGGGAGGCGATAGATAGTCAGAGCTTTCCTATCCAAACTCTCTAAAATTCTGTTAATATCAGAAAAAAATGTACAGCACCGGAGGGACAGAGCTTTGGAGTCTGATAGACCTTGGCTGTACCTTGAACTGGTGATTTTCAAACTTGAACTTGTATTTGAATCCCCTGGAAGGCTTCCTGAGAACATTCATTCCTAGTCCCTAACCCCAGATTTATAATTTCAGAAGGTCTGAGGTAGGCTTGAGAATTTGCTCTTAATTAGTTCCCAGGAAATGCTGATGGTACTCATCTGGAGATGAAGCTTTGAGAACCAATACTTAGAATGTCTGTGGACCTGAGCTTCCTTATCTATAAAATGGGAACAAAAACACCTTTCTTACACAAAGCAGTGTAAAGGAGTGGCTTAGGTATGGGATCAGAGGTATCAGACAGGAGGAGGTTTGAGGTCTAGCTCTGCTATTTAAAGCTATGAAGTTTTAGACAAGTTAAAATTGTTTTCTATTATGTTGAAGCTTCAGTTACTGTATCTTTAAATCAGTAGTTATAAATATAGCATTTATTTAATCTACTCAATATATGAATGAGGTAAATAAGTATGCATATTAAGCGCTCAGTATGCAAATGGACATAACATTAATGCTTGAATAATGTTAACTAGTACTATAAATATGATTGGTGATTTTTGCTTTTTGAGACTCTAGACTGGGAGGATTAAACAATGTAATTGGCTGGCATAATCAGAAATAACACATAACCTGGTAAGCTTGGCTCTAAGAGGCAGAAACAATGGAGATGAAAACAGTATTCCTTCCTTCTCTTTGGCCAGAAAAGTTATACTGAGTTGTATGGGCAGCCCTGGCTGTGAGCCGTGGTGTCCATCTTAGGCAGGCACACGGTGGGCTTTTGAACATTAGTTCAAACATGAGCAGTGTGTTCTCAGTCTTGGAGTCTAGAATGATAGTTCAGTTCTCTGACTCAGCTTGGTATAGAGTCATGGTTGTTCTGAAAACTGTGCTCCCTGAGTATGGGCCAAATAAAGACTGAAAGGCCAACTGGGGTTTTGAGCAGGTTGAAAAACAGGGATGTTTTTCTGATGAAGGCTGATGGCTGATGGGACCTGTTTGGCCTGTAGGAAGGACCTGGATGCACAGGAAGCCACAATCAAACTGTTAAATAGCAGGGGTGGTGTAAGGGCTGCGATTGGGGTGAATGGTGAAACTACAACAATATAGACTAGACACTCATTTGATCAACTTGATTGAACATACAAGCCCCCCCCCCCCTGCTGGATGGTGGGACCCATGAGCTGTGTAGGTTTGGGCACAACTACTCGCAAATTGGTTTTACATGAAGGATGCTTGTACTCACAGATTATCACTTATTGTTAAAAAAAAATGAAAACAAAACAAAACAAAAAAACAGAGAAAGATGCAGAAAAGTTATGGCAGAATGCATGATCTGGGATGGGTAGGGGTGGGGTTGGGGGAAGGGAAGGGGATATATGCCTGAACTAAATTGGAAAATGATATATGAAATACACAAAGCATCAATAAAAAAAATCAAAGAGGGTTAAATATGGATAATGCATTTCTTTCCTTTTTTTAAAAATTTATTTCTGTATGTGTATGAATGTACTGTCTGCATGCAAGTCTGTGCACCTGTGTCGTGCAATGCCGTGGAGGTCAGAAGAGGGTCTCGGATTCCCCTGGAACTGGAGTTCTCCTGGAATTGGAGTTTCAGACGGTTCTCAGCTGCCATATTGGTGCTGGGGATCGAACCCGGGTCCTCTGTAAGAGCGGTTAGCGCTCTTAACCGCTAGGCCATCTCTCCAGCCCCTTTCCTTTTTTTAGAGGGTAAATTAATGTGTTTACAAAGGACATTTGATAAACAAAGTTGGAATCATATACTATAGATGAATTTGAAGTATTTTTATTTTTATTTTATGTACGTGAATATTTTGCCTGCATGTATGTAACTGTAACTGTGTCATGCAATTCTCAAAAAGGCCAGTAGAGGATGTCAGAGTTCCTCCAACTGGAGTTATTAATGGTTGTTAGCTACCACGTGGTTGCTGTAAACTGAATCCAAGTTCTTAGAAGAGCACCTGGTGCTCTTCTGAGGTGTCTCTCCAATCTCATTTGAGTTATTTTAATACCTTAATATTTTCAATAATATTCTGGAACATTAACATCATGTTAATAAAGAATTTGTTGTCTATGATATTTTACAAGGTAGAGTACTATTTTGCTATAGAGTAAAATATAATTGTTTTATAATTACTCTATTGCTATTTCCAAATTTTTGCATTTTCTTTTTGTTATTAATGATAATAATAAAACATCAAAACAAAAAAAAAATAAATAGCAGGGGTGGATGCAGAGGCCACAAGAAGAGAAAGACTGGTTCCATTGCCCTATGTGACACCAGAGGGCAGACAAAGGCCAGCATTGGGTTGCTGATTGATACATGCTGATTGATGCATCCTGACTGATGCATGCTAATATGCAAAACCAGAAATGAATGAGTTGAAGTTACAGGGAGCAGGTTTCAGGTTAATAGAAAACATGATTCACTGTGAGAACAGTACAAGGGTTTGAAATTAGACCTTAATATGAATTCCAACTCTATCACTGCATCATTAATTTATTGTTGACTGATTGACTGACTGGCTGACTGACTTACTGATTGATTGATTAATTAGTTAATTAATTAATTCATTCATTCATTTCATACAAATCATCAGTGAGTCTCTGATGGGCCCGAGACTTGGGCAATGGCTGGAGTGTACGCTCATCATAAGATAATCTAAAATCCCAAGCATGATTCCAGGTGTCTCCATGGTTCCATGTTATGTGATAATAATAATGTCATTTATAATATTAGGGTAATAATTCCTACATATATAAAACATTATGGTGACAATTCCAGCAGGATACAGTATCCAGTAAAATAACAGGCCTAGAAAAGGTCCCCAACCAAGGTAGATCACTAACATACACCATTGATGGAGTAGTTAATCAGAGCAGGCCAAGACTGACTTATCTAGCAGACCTACCTTCCTCAGAGGAGAGTTAAGGAGCCTTTGGAAGGAGTTTACCACAGCCCCATCCAATCCCTACTACATTTTAAAGTCCAGATATGTCTTTCCAAATAAATTTCTTTAGTTATGCAATATGTTCCTAAAATAAATCAGGGTGCGTTTTGCCTAGTGCTTCCTTCTGCCTGCCCCATCTCCACCGAAACATCCTATGGGGAATCAAGCTTGAACAGTCCCTGACTTGTTCTCAAGGAAGCTCTTTTATGAGTTCTGTGTGCTGAAGGATGGGAAGGTGTCTTAGGCTTCAGGGCTCACTTTCATCATCAGAAGCAAATATCTCCTAGAGTTTTTTGCTTGGACTGAAATGAACCAGGAGACAATGACACATGAATACAAGAGATGAGGACAACATAAGCACAATAGGTAAGGACAGCACTTGGAGAAAAACCCAGAAAAAGGTGAAAAAATTACAGAAAAAGATTACCAGCCACAAGACTATGAGAGCAAAGTCAGATTCATTAATAAAAGGCAGTGTCTCTTTAAATGGAAAACAATGGATGTTGTTTGATCTTGAAATGTGGCACGTACTCCTAGGTGTATTATTTTAGTCATGGAGTCAGAGTTCTTTGTGCAGTTGTGAGTACATGAGGCAGTATGGCACAGATGTTCATCGTCCCCTCTGTTTCCCTGCCCCGTTATGATCCAGAAGCCAGGAGACACTCTTGTTCATTTCTTTCTGTATCTACTCACAGTTTGGTCAAGTTCAGCAGTAATGGAGAGGAGTTCAGTAGAGAGTCTAAGAAGCTCCTAGAGGGGCCATTCTCACAGAACCTGTCTCTGAGAGCATCCACTAGGCAGGCGCCTCTGCAACAGGAGTTTGGGTAATCAGAAGTGTATTAGAAGAGGCACTGCCATCCTCCTCAACAGGGCTATTTGATCTTTGTAGTTCTCCTTTTTCACCCACTTTCATGGTAGAGAGATTGCTAAAGATTAAAGAAGAAGACTTCTGGTTTGGAAAGGAGAATATTTGTTTTAAGATGAGGGCCTTCTACACAATCCTTTATATAACTTTGAAAAAATATTTTATTTATTTTTTATTTTATGTGTTTGAGTGGTAAGTGAATGTGTGTAAATGTACCCATGTCACACAATTCCCACAGAGGTCAGAAGAGTATCACCTGGAACTAGAGACACAGACAGTTGCTAGCTGACATGTGGGAGCTGAGAACTGAATTTGGGTTCTCTGCAAGAGCAGTCAGTGCTCTTAACCACTGAGTCATCTCTCCAGATAACTTTAGGAAGATGTATTAATTTATTAAGTAGGTCACTTTTAACTGTCAGGTATGTTCAGTAATAATCAGATGTTTCAGACATGGTTGTTGTGAGTCTGGACTGAGATGGTCATCACAGAGACCTTGTGACAATCTAAATAACTCCATTTGATATACAGCTATAGGTGACACAGATACAGTGGCAGCTTTTTCTACTGTGGTAGAAAACTCAGTTGCTCTATCACTGGAGAGTGGAGTTCTGTCACTGCCGGCACCAAAGACCTCACTCAGTGAAACCGGTGAGTGCCAGGCTACCCTTTGTGATACAGAAGGATGAGTGGTTTGATGGTTGGACAAGTCCATTTAGCTTCTAAGCTCATCTCTACTATTTATATACTGTCTGACTTTGGGCATGCTTACTTTTAGTCTCTGAAATTCAGTTTTATAATTTATAAAATGAAAATAATGTAGAATTAACAGGGTTCCCAGGAAGCTTAAGAGTAGAATTTACACAAAGCACAATCTAGTATAAAGCAGGTATCCCCCAAAGTTACTACCCTCTTTGAGTTTCTGCTACTAGTAAGCTTAGAGACAGATGGAAACTTAAAAGTTAATAGCTTGCATATTTAGATTCAATTATAATATAATTACATTTTAATGTATTCTTGTCTTGACCTTATTGTTTTCATTTATATTTTCTTGATCCTAATTATTCTTTTTTTTAAACTATTATTTTTTTTTAAT
The DNA here is from genome assembly GCA_009823505.1 of Rhizomys pruinosus. Classification (NCBI taxonomy): domain Eukaryota; kingdom Metazoa; phylum Chordata; class Mammalia; order Rodentia; family Spalacidae; genus Rhizomys; species Rhizomys pruinosus. The sequence goes on from VZQC01000028.1 coordinate 969,984, forward strand.
TTTTATTTATTTCTGTATGTGTATGAATGTACTGTCCGCATGCAAGTCTGTGCACCTGTGTCGTGCAATGCCGCGGAGGTCAGAAGAGGGTGTCGGATTCCCCTGGAACTGGAGCTCTCCTGGAATCGGAGTTTCAGACAATTCTTGGCTGCCATGTGGGTGCTGGGGATCGAACCCGGGTCCTCTGCAAGAGCGGTCGGCGCTCTTAACCGCCAGGCCATCTCTTCAGCCCCTAAACTATTATTTTTTTTGAGGGTGCTCTCATTGGCTATTTCCCTAAATATTTTATAGAACTAGGTGGAGAGTATCATATCAGGAAAAGTGAATCCTGATTTCTACTTATTAAAGGCTATACAATCTGCACCCCAGTTTCCCTTTCTGTAGATTAGGAAGATATTACACCTAAGCTATCTATGACTATGACATGTAATAAAGATCTATTGTTAAATGTTTTGCAGAAGAACATCTAAAGCACAAAAAACTTACAAACTGAAATGTTTATCTGGGGGCTGGAGAGATGGCTCAGTGGTTAAGGGAGCTTGTTGCTCTTCCAGAGGATCTGAGTTATATTCAGAACACCCACATGGAGCAGTTTGCAAGGTCCTATAACTCCAGCTGCAGGGAATCTGACACCCTCTTCTGGTCTCCATGGACACCTGCACACATGTACACATGCACACACACACACGTACACAGACATATAACACATTAATGTAAATGAAAAATAAATCTTTAAAAAATAATAACCTGTGATGAGATGCCCAAATTTATATGTCTCTGTGACCACTCCCTGCCTCAAACTGCTCCTGACTTAGCAGAGCACTTGACGGCCCAAATGTCTGATGATCAGGAAATGAACTGCCTGTGCCCATGAGACATGGAAATGGATTAGAATGCAAGCATAAAAAGAAAAACAGTGTTAACTAATGGTAATCAGTGGACTAGCAAGTCTCAAATGCAATATGAGAATGGTAGAGGGTCCCTGTGTCACGGAGATTCAACTGACATTTGTTTTGAAGCATTTTAGTTTAGGCTGAAAATGAACAAGGGGAAGACACATAAATACAAGAGATAAAGAAGACATAAAAATGACATATAAGGAGGGCACTTGAAGAAAGACTCAGAAAACAATCCCTGTGAGCAAAAGATCACAGGAAAAATAATTACAAGTACACAGGCAGCAAGATCAAAATCACATTACTTAATAAGAGCCAGTGTTTCTTTAAATGGAAACCAATGCACATTGTTTGCCCTTGAAATGTGACATGCACTCCTTTTTGAAAGAATGCCTAAGCACTCTACAGCAATGGCTCATATCTGACAAAGCCCTGTCACCCTACAGTCCCAGAGGTCACTGTTCCTATATAATAATGGGAGGCTCGATTGAATAGATGTTGAAGAACATAGCAGTCACTTGTAACAGACAACCACAGAAAACAGACCTATGCAGAAAGAGGCAGAATTTAAATAAAACAAGGGTCCAACTGCTCAATAATGAAATAATTGCCCCAAACACATTCTTAATCTTTTTGGTGTATCAACTGTTTTCTCACCCCCCCCTCTCTCAATGCTGCCTCAGAATTTGCACATAATCACACTCCCTTTTAAAGACACCGATTCAGAAGCCAGACAGCCACTTCCCTAATGTCACAAAAATAGATTCAATTTTACATACATCAGGGTGATTTCAGAAGCAATTTCTATATCTCCAGTGTAAGCATTACTTACATTTTTTCCCCTTCAAATCTCATTCCAGTGGTTACACAGGGCATTTTAAAAGGTACCTGATGCATTTTAGGGCATCCAAAAAAAGAAAAAGAAAAAAAAGTCCCCAGAGTATGTTTATAGCTGCAGTGTGAAGACATCAGATGCATAGAAAGAATTTTAAAATACTCACTGATTGAAACAAATGCAAAATTTCATAATAGTCAAATATAATAAGTCAGTTGAATTTGTTTTTTTCTGTCTTTTAAAAAGGAATATCATTAAAATGAATATGTATACACAAATATATATATGCCCCTATATCTTTATGTATATGCATGTAGAAATGTAAAACACAGACACTATACACATCTAATCATTTGAGATGACTGGCCTTGATCTTTAAAACATTTCATTAGATTTTATTTGATTTTAACCTTTATTTCTCGTTAGTGAAGATCTGTCTTGATCCTAGATATTTTTACCTTGAAGGTTAACTTTTGGTAAACAGTGAAAAGAGAGTGTTATTTGCTTTTGGAATCCAAGAAATCCGTGTCACCTAGGTTGCTTCCCTGTATGACTAGAAAGCCTGAGACTAAACGTCTGCAATTTTAGGGTCACAATGACTGTCATGCTTCTTTGACCATAATCTTTTGGCATTTGATGTCCTTCTAAGAAATTTTCACAACAGGAAAAAAGTCTACAGATGAGGCTGGGATTTACAGGAAAATTTTGGTATGAATAAGTACCTCCTGACAAGTATTTTCAATCAGCCAAAACAGAAACACTGACAACTCAGTATAGCTCAGGACGGACTTTTCTTCAAGGACAAGGCAAGTCCCTGTCCTCGGTAGCCTCCAGGAAAGGCAAATGCTAAATATTTGTTCATAAAATAATCAGTATATTTTTAGACTTTATCTTAACAGCCATCATCCAACCTTAACTAATTCTGAACCTTAGCATTATCAATAATGTGAGGGAAGAGACAGCATGTGTCTATTGATTTGGGGCAAAGTATAGTACAGAGCATGATTAGATGTGTATAGTGTCTGTGTTTTACATTTCTACATGCATATACATAAAGATATAGGGGCATATATATATTTGTGTATACATATTCATTTTAATGATATTCCTTTTTAAAAGACAGAAAAATCAAATTCAACTGACTTATTATATTTGACTATTATGAAATTTTGCATTTGTTTCAATCAGTGAGTATTTTAAAATTCTTTCTATGCATCTGATATCTTCACACTGCAGCTATAAACATACTCTGGGGATTTTTTTTTCTTTTTCTTTTTTTGGATGCCCTAAAATGCATCAGGTACCTTTTAAAATGCCCCGTGTAACCACTGGAATGAGATTTGAAGGGGAAAATCATGATGGTTTTTTTTTTTTTAACCTGAATGTAAACATGATGGAAAACAAAAAAAAAAATCTGAATTCTATACTATTCTATGGAACAAATGCCCCAGACTTTGGAAAAATGTCAGAATCTTAGAAATGAAAAAATAAAGTCAGGAAGTATAACTTTCATATGAAAGGAGAGAATAGAATGTGAGCCCTATGGCTGGATCCTGATTTACAATGAGCAAGAATATTTGGAGGATACTAAGGGACTTTGATAGCTCTATTTGATATTATTGAATTAAGATCATATTTCATGAAGATGATAATCTTGTGACGTGTTAAAATATTGTTCTATTTCATAGAAACCACATGCCCAATCCTTTAGAAGTAGAATGTTCCAACATCTTTTATTGAACTTCTAAATAGTTCAGAAAATTGTGTATGGACAAAGAAAAGGAAACTAAACACCAATATTGAAAATGTTAGTTGGTGAACATAGGTAAAGGATATGAGTATTCATTTTTTCTAAACTTTTTTGTAGGTTTAAACTAATCTCTCTTCCCAAAGATAGAACATTCACATTTGGAGACAGCATTGCCTTCCTCAGTGTTCTTTGTTATTCACCAGGGTGTCCCTAAGTACCATCTACATGGCTTTACAAAATCCATAGCTTTCAGACCCGACCCATCACTTAGCCCCAAGGAGATTTTGTTTCCATAGATAAGGACGGGGCCCAGATTTATGTATGTTGAAAAAAAAAACTTGTTGGGTTCTGTGCTGAACTTCAGTTTAGGAATGGCAGGATTCTTAGATCTTAGATCCATAGGAATGGTCTGTGTAACTCTGAGAAGTCAAGTAACAACCTTGCCTACAAAATAGGAAGAATAATACTAAGTATCTCACAGGACCATAATGGAAGTGAAATGTGAGATGGTGTCTACATATATATTGCTTTCTTTTTTTTCCTTTTGTCTTCTCTTCACATCACCTCAAGGAGATCATATCTAAACTGGTATTAACAAAATGAGGTTTCTTCTGTCCATTATTTACAAAGCACATAGAGAGAATTCGTCTACTATCTAGGAAAGAACTAGCTTTGCAGCATGCTTGAAAGATTAGAACAAAAGGCAGATCTCTGTCAAGTCTGGACACTAAACTCTCATAATGTCCTAGTGTTTGGATTTTTTTCCCTTTCAATAAGTTAACTATGAAATGTAAAGTACTTAAATTAGCTAAGGATCCCTTATTATCTCTACATGAGGACTTAGCTAGTCGGGACCTATTGACACTTGGGAATGTGCAAGGCTTGAGAGACACAGCGTGAACATGGAAACCAGCAGCCCTGGGACCTTGGAGAGGTGATTCTTTAAGACTTAGTTTCCTAAGCACCTAGAACAGACAGTGAGAATCCATGACTCATCTACCTTATGTGAAATAGTTTTGGAAATTTTAAACTACTGACTTCTGTGTGGTATGCTTTTTGCCTTAAGGGCACAGTCAACTTCCTCCTTCTTTGCTGCAGCTATCATTATTTTTTTTAACCTCCCTGTGTCTATTTAGGTCCATATGCAGTTAGGATGATTTTTTTTCCATTTCCATTTTTTTGGCTGATTTGTATGTATATGTTCTTGTGTGTTTGTGCGTGTAGTATATATATATATATATATATATATATGTGTGTGTGTGTGTGTGTGTGTGTGTGTGTGCATGTAGATCTGTGTGGACATATTTGCATGTGCCTGTGGTGGTCAGAGGTTGGTATCTCCTGTCTATGTCAGGTGATCTCCACCTGAATTTAAAGAAAGGTCTCTTATTGACTTGGAACTCCTGGATATGACAAGACTTGCTGGGCAGAAAGGCCTAGGGATCCTCTTGTTTCTGTCGCCCCAGTGCTGGGGTTACAGGCACATGCTGCCAGGGCCCAGCCTCTTCTATGGGTATTGGGGATCCAAACTGAAGCTTTCATGCTCATGTGGCAAGCACTTTATTGACTAAACTGCCACCCCAGTTCCATATTCTTACTCCTTTTACACCTGGATGGGTTGCACCAAGGCTTTCTCAGAGAAAGCCTTTATCTCTAACATCCCAGGGCAGCTTCCCAATCCCACACTTTATAGCACTGGGTCACTCGGAAGGATCCACAGCACCAGGGTTGAGAGGCACTGATATCTCATTCACCTTAATTGACTTGACTTACTGAATCCATTAACGTCCTGAGAACTGGAGGAGAAGCCTTCATCATTGCGACTGGTGCTGAGCTTGGTGGCAGGTTTGTCAGCCGAGGCCACGGGCCCCATCTCCCTCTGGGCTCCACTCTGTGTCTCCTTCTGTTTCTTTGCCAGCTTCCTTTGGGACATGTGCAAGGAAAAAATCACAGTCAGATGGTTCCAGTTGCATTGAAAGATTGGGAATGTGGATTGCTCTTCTTCCCCATCTCCCTAATTCTTAGCATCATTACTTGGTACATTCTACAGAGGCAGAGGCAAGATGGGCTTTGTAATGTCAGGGCTGAGTAAACCCAAGCCCCTCCTAAAACCAGTGATCACTTCCATTTACTAAAAAATATGAGACTTAGGTTGCTTTATCCTTCACAATGGGCATGTTCTATACTTGAGCTTATAATGGGAAATCAATGAGAGTTTATGATGCTTTGTCTACTTTCTTTTCACGGGGAGGAAAAGGTCAGGATGGTCTGTCTGTTCTCATGCCTCTGAACAAGATTGAAATTTAGCCTTTTCTTAGAGACTGACTAATAGATGAGCCCATCAAATAGTAGTAGCCTGAAGTAGAGGTTGGTGGTTGGTGAAAGTAAAGACTAGTTTCTTAGGTCAAAGGGGAAAAAAGCCAAAATTAGACTTGGTTCATAGCTATTCCTATAAGGACAATGGCTTGAGAAGCAGAGGGGGCATTCATAAGAGTAAAAGTGTAGAGCAACAGTTCTTAAACTTTGTTGTAAACTCATAGCCTTAAGATATAAGAAAGCACCTAAGAGGCCTAGACCCAGGAATTCTAGATAGCCACCAAGATGCCCTAGTAATTCAGACACCAACCACATCCTTTGGCATGGTATGGATTCATAGTCTACATCTGCTGCCTGCCTCAGGCAGCAGGTTTACTCATCTCCGTAAGTCTTGAACTCTTCTATGCATTGTTGGAAATAAAAGGACTAGCCTCATAGAGTCGTAAGGATTAAATGAAACAATGCAAACAATACGAAGGTCACAGAGCCTGGTACATAATGAACATTTAACACATGGAAGTTGCTGTTATATTACTGCCAACTCATCTAACCACATTCTAATGTTTCCATATACTCTCCAACAGTCATACTGTAGAACGTCATCTCTCTTTGAATTATATCAAGGGATAGACACTTTGAATTTTCTCCAGGGAGTGAAAAGGTTAAACTGTCCTTCTTTTATAGATTAGAAAATCTATTTCATTTAATTTTAACTGATAGGTCTTAGATATTTCATAAGAGTGAAAAGATGATTACCTTTCTTGCATACAAGTTATCTAAATATCTCTAAAAAGCCACTGAATCCCTATGGGTTTTCCAACATATATGCATCTACATACAGTCCTTATGTTCTTGTCAGTTGATCATGTATGAGTTAGATAAATAACTCAATGATAAATTTCTCTGAGTCTTTTGTTCTACTCTTCACAAGATCCAGCTTTAAATCCAACCTTTATTAGAACTATGTCAGTCCAGAAAGAATAGGTATCTTAAAGAGGTCAATTTAAGTGCAATATAAGGAACAAATTTTCTGATCATGAAATAGGCCATTTCAAGAGTTAATGATCTCCCTGTTACAGAAGGACTAAAGGTTATACCTGGCTGTAAAAGTATTTTGGAGGAGTTTATCTAGTACCAACTCCAGATTGATAGCCTATTCCTAAAAACACACATCCAATGTCTTGGTATAGACTGCTTAAAATTATAGATGACATCTTCAAATGAGAATAATTAGTGGAGTCTTTATTAATTGACTACTGACAAAGTGGCTAGCAGATACCAAGATATAACATAGTGACACAAGAGTTGTTTACCACCTATGGGTCCTGGGGGACGAGCAGAGGCTGTAAATAGAACTCCATAAGAAGAGAGTTGTGAAGAGAAGGGTACCTGAACAGAAGCTGTGGTTGTTCTCCGGAGGGGGCTAGTCAGTCCTACATGATGTCACAAGGAGGCAACCATAGACAGAGTTGCCCTGACTCCACCCTGCCCTGTCTTCTTCCCATTAGCTGAACCTAATTAAAGGCCAAAGATGTCAAAAGACCCCTTTGATGGAGTCCCTGCAGAATACATTCTGGCAGTAGACAAAAATAGTAGATGGAGATGTCCAAAGACCCCTTCAATGGAGTCCCTGCAGAATACATTCAGGCAGTAGACAACAAGGCAGAGAAAGGGAGAGACTGAATCTAAATCTAAGATTCCAGACCAAGGAACGCTTTTATAGTTCCCGTTTGGTGGTAATTTAAAGACAAATGCAGCCCAAAGTGGAGTGAGTGCTTCACTTACTTATTTATTCTTCAAAACTGGCCTGAGGAAGGAAGAGGACTCAAGAATAGGAACATTATCTTCTGCCCTTGTCTGGCTTTAAGTCAAACTGATCTACCAGTGGAACTATTCCAGGTAGTCACAAGAACAGCAGAAGGAAACACTGCATCAGTCCGACCCTTTCTCATCACCAGTAGGCAATCAACAGGCAACAAGAACGTCCACAAAAAGAAAAATGCGTAATTCTGCAGCTGATGACATTTCAAAATTTTATTCTTCATTCATTATCAAAAAGGAGTGTGTTTAAAAATGTATATGTGACCTTCTTTATCATAAATTTGCAAAGATATACAGCAGATCTTCTGCCTCTATCCAAGCTCAGCTCCCAACATCCTGGCAGGAAATAAAAGGAAATTTGATAAGAGAATTAACCTTATGACTACAAATGAGAATCAGAGGCTCTGATATTTCCTGGGGTTGATGGGGGCAGAACTTCGAGCCAATCTCATTCCATTCAGGAATAAAATAATATGGGGAGAGAGTTGTCTTACACATAAATCAATGGTTTCCCAAGAAATAACAAAAAAGATCCCTTTGTTTCTGTGAAAAATGGCATTTTTTAAAAATTTTATTTATTTCTGTACGTGTATGAATGCACTGTCTGCATGCAGGTCTGTGCACTCGTGTCGTGCAATGCCGCGGAGGTCAGAAGAGGGTGTCGGATTCCCCTGGAACTGGAGTTCTCCTGGAATTGGAGTTTCAGACGGTTCTCGGCCGCCATGTGGGTGCTGGGGATCGAACCCAGCTCCTCTGTAAGAGCGGTCGGTGCTCTTAACCACTAGGCCATCTCTCCAGCCCCGAAAAAATGGCATTTTATAGAAATGAATAGAGGTGAATATCTGAATTTTTTTAAAAAAGGAAAAGCTGAGTCCCTACAAAACATGTAAATCTTTAAAATTTTTAAAAATGTAGGTTGTGAAATATCAGATATATGAAAGATTTATTTTGGTCCATGATTTCTGTCTAAGATTTGGTGACTGATACTGCTTTGGTCTTCTACCAAGGGAAGGGCATTTTGTAGGTACATGGTGGAACAAACTGTTTAGGAAAAGAGCCAGGAAACAATGTGATTTAAATGGGCCAAGGTCCTAAAATCCCCTTTGAGGGTATCTCTTCAATGACTTAAGGACATTTTATTACTGAGCCACTCATCTTAAAGTTCCATGGCACTCCTAATCCTGTCACCCCAGGCCTTAGTCCTTAACACATTGTCCCTTGGTGAACTCTTCACTAGACCAGAGTAATATCTACAGTATGAAGCATTCAGCTGACAAATGCTACACGTTCAAGGTATTGATAGTCCTGTGTTCATGTTTTGGTGGTAAACGCGGGCCCAAAGATGGAAGTAGAGGAAGTACAAAAGGACATAAAATTCAAACTCTCAGGTAGAGGACTTATCTTTCTTAATTTATCTCTCCTCTGTTTTTTCCTTTTCCTCAGAGGGAGAAAACCCAAACCTGAGAATATTAAAGAGCTTCAAAATTATGGTCTAGGAGGGTGGAGAGATGGCTCAGCAGCTAAGAGCACTTCCTGCTGTTCTTGAACACTTAGGTTCACTTCCCAGCACCAAAATGGTAGCTAACCACTATCTGTAACTCCACTTCCAGGGAAGCTGATGCCTTCTTCTGGCACCTGTCAGCACTGCATGCATTTGGTGCACTTACATACATGCAGACAAAATACACACATAAAATAAAAGTAATAAATAATAAAAATTACAGTCTGGACCTCAGCTTAGCCTGCCTTCTATCCATACCTCTTCATTGCAAACAGCAACTATGTCCTCAACCCACAATGCTCAGTGCTCTTCCTTGACACCCTGGTGTGTTCTTTTTCTTCTCTTCTGGCCATCTTCTCTTTACCTTCAAATGTCAGATCTCCTTTGAAGCATCTTGTTGGTCCTTTAATATAATTATAAAGTTCTCTTTTTGGCTGCCTCATCCTTTGAATGAAATTTCTTGAGGACATGTATGCATCAGCCTCTGTTAAATGTAAGACAGCTATATCTTCTTTTTATATTTTATTCATTTATTTTTATTTTATGTATATGAGTGTTATGCCTACATGTGTGTAAGTGCACCCATGTCCTGCAGTGCCCACAGAGGGCAGAAGAGGGTGCTAGATCCCCTGAACTAGAGTTAAGGACTGTTGCTAGCCACTGTGTGGGTGCTGGGATTCTAACTTAGGTCTTCTGTAAGGATACCCAGTGCTCTTAACCACTGAGCCATCTCTCCAGCCCCAGAAAACCATATCTACTTTATCTTGACCCTCATGGAGACCAGGGACTACTGACAGAGACAAAATTAAATAGTTAAGTGCAGAGATAGAAAAATCACAGTGATGATGAATGCTAAGAAGAAATATTTGGTGCTAAGAGAGTTAATACTTGGTTTGAACTCTGGCAGGAGACCAGAGAAGGTTGAGATACCATGTCAGCCACACATATATTCACTCTTGTGACAGTGATTCAACTTTCCCACATACTAGGGTAAGCACCTCTTGGGAGAAGGACTTTTGAGTCATTGTACCTACTCCAATTTCTTCCTGAGTGTCTGGCACATAGTCGATACTCAATAAATTTGTTGCACAAATTTATATTTAAAAGTCTATGAATTGAAGGCTAGAACAGATTGTTATTCTGCTCTAAGTACAAATTATAACCACTTTAAAAGTAGATATGTGTAAGGAAACAGAAGGAAAACCCTGCGTGAAATCACTTTGTGCCATGAAACATTGGTATCTGGAACATTTTTGGTCAGTAACACAGCATCTTGTTCATGGAATGTTTGCAGAGTTAATGCAATGTCTGTAGAAGTCAGAGATGTCTTTTCTTACTCCAAGTTCTACAGAATATCCTTAGCCACAGAATATTGGAGAAAAAGACCTTATGAAATAGTCATATGTCTCATAAAGTGGTCATGCCATTAATTAAGGTATGGAAGCTTTAGGGCCTTGAACACTCAAGTACTTGTAATTTTCTAAACTTGCAAATTTTTTCTCTACCACTTCTGAGGTTCTTGCCGATTGGGTCACAGGATTTCACCAGCAGGGGGTACCAAAAGCTGATAAAAAGGGAGTCCACAGAGTGTATTTATCCCCCTGCAGGGACATTTTAGATCTGAAGAATGTTTTGAAGCCTTAGCAGTCTGGACCTTTTAAGGCCTAACTAAATGTTTTCCTCTCTCAGACATCTTCCTTTCTTTCCCAACGTTATTTTCTTCTTCTTCTTTGTTCATTCCTTTGTTAGGAAGTGGTTAATGTGTATTAACATTTACTAGACCCATGGCTGCTAGACAAAGGAATGCCCCAGGAAAAGCCAGACGTGAATCCTGCCCTGTACAGGCTTTGGGGCATGAGGATCCTCATCACAGGACAACGTTAAGTAGAGACTAGGAAACTTCTTGGGAAAGAGAAAGTGAGGGATTCCAGAATCCATATTCACTAAACCTTTCAGACTATTTGGGCTAAGAACAGGAGGATCTAGCATATCAGTGAAGTCTTAGGAGTTATATCCAATGATTTTCCTGGATATGAATAGGCATGTATACTCTGTTGGGCAGAAATTGACAAGGCCTTATTTTTTTTTTTTCCTGTAGGGCTTTGTGATTGGTCCACTTTTCCCTGGCATTTCTGGACAGAATTTCCTGGTAACCCACATATACTTGAACCCTGAAGCCAGAAGACATCTCAGTCCATAAGAGACAGGAAAAAAAAATAAAAGAAAGAAACTCAAAAATAAAGAAAAAGAAAACAGAAAAAAAGAGACATCAAATTCCGGCTACACTTTAAGCATCGAGTAATTTATAGCCAGAGTGGTATTTGCTGATATGACTGTGTCTCTAGGTGTGGTTACACATCATAACAAGGAGAAAACGCTACCAGCCTCTCATTTCACAAAAGAGACTTTATATCACTGAGGCCTGTACAGGGGATACTTAGACAAGGCACAGAGCACACAGGAGGAAGACACAGGACCCAGTCCCTTCTTTCTGCAAGGTCAGGTGAACCTCTCTTCTAGGGATATAATTAGAAGTGCAAATTAGATGATAATACCCTATTGCTTAAGACAGCAAACACTTGGATTGCAGGACATAGAGAAAATAGGCTGGAACTGAGCTGGAAGTTTCCTTCCTGCTGACTAGCTTTCATATAGAGCCAGAAGAAGCTATGAAGGCTGCCAGGGAAGAGAAGTTATCAATGATCTTACCCAGAGATGCCCCTGTGAGCTACAATACCATCCTGCCAGGCAAGATGTGCCCTACTTGGGCAATAGTGGCGTGACTGACTTGGGGTTGCCTGACAGCTTTCTGCTTGGATTTGAGGCCTGCTTCACAGGAGGGAACTCAGGCCTGGTACTGTAAACTCAGTACAAAGCCCATAATGAGGAGATCATGGTCCTTAGACTGTACTTACTACTGTTGGTTTACTAAACATGGTGTCAAATTACCCTCTAACTGTATATGTTTATATCCATGGCAAGGTGCTGCTCTTAGCATGGCCAGGGAGGCTTCTGCAGAGATTCGTACCTGATCAAAGCTCTGAGAACAAGTGACTATACTTATAAAGAGAATTACTTTCTCTGGAGCTGTTGTCTTGGACTCTGGTCAATTCTGGCTGTTTCCTTTCATGGGCTGACAGTTTGTCCAGGAATAACCTTTCAATCCTACTAATGAAGCAAAAGCAATTAGATATATAGGTATTTAAGCAGCACTAATAGTTATGGTAGGTTACTTTAGCATAGGCACATATGTTTGGATGATATGTTAATCCATGAATTACATCCCCCCCCCCGTTAAATATGGCAGGGTCTTACTGTGGCTTATAACATCTCCTAACCTATAGAGGATGTAAGCTTGTGGCAACAGCCATGGGTTATTCCTCCAAGGACAGAGCCAATAGCCAATTAGATTTGGGATATACAGGCACATGGCTGCCTCACTGTTTAACTTCTCATCCACCTGTGCCCCTTTTCTAAGCCTAGGGAACAATCTGCGGAAGAGGGGGCGTGGTAGAATGTAAAGGCTGCGACTGGGGTGAATGGTGAAACTACAGCAATGTAGTCTGGACACTCATTTGATCGACTTGATTGAACAAACAACCTGTCACCCCCCACTGGATGGTGGGGCTGTAGGAGTTTGGACACAACAGCCTGCAGATTGGTTTTGCACGAAGGATGCTTGTACTCATGGATTATCACTTATAGCTAAAAAATGAAAAAAAAAACTGAGAGAAAGATGCAGGATAGTTATGGCAGAATGCATGATCTGGGATGGGGTTGGGGTGGGGGGGAAAGGAAAGGGAAATAAGCCTGAACTGAATTGGAAAATAATGTATGAAATGCACAAAGCATCAATAAAAATTAAATTAAAAAAAAAAAGAAAGATGACATCATGAACTTTGCAGGTAAATAGCTGGAGCTAGAAGATATCATGCTGAGTGAAGTAACACAGTCCCAGAAAAACAAAGGATGAATGGCATCCCTCATCTGTGAATGCTATCACCAATCACCTATTTGTATGGCAAACTGAGCAATGTCAATGTGATCTGAAAACAACTGTGCTCTTATATTGTGAATCCCTTAAAAAATAATAAACAAATAAAAAGCCATAAATATAAATAATTAAAAAAAGAGAATTACTACAACTGAGGTGAGAGACGGGCTACCTCAGAGACAATAGTATGAGTTGAAGACATGGCTGTGTGCAGGGTTTATACGACAGTCCAACACTTGCCCTGTGTCAGGTGGCAGAATGCTTGGCATAATAGTTAACATATTGACTTCAGTGCCAGACAGCCTGGCATCAAAACTTGGCTCCCTGTCAAAGTCGCTGTAAGTAAGCTATTTTTCCTTTGGCATGTCTGTGTCCTCCTGTCTGGAATACAGAATATACGTACCTTCCCTCAAGGTAGTTTTTGAACATTAAAGTCCATGGTGCTGGAAAGATATTTTGTCCATACACACACACACACACACACACTCACACACACACACACACACATACACACTAAACAGTCAATAGATGCTTTCTGCAGTGATAAACTTTTTTTTTAAAAACATCATATGCTATTTTAATGAGTATTCTGTCATTCATTAAAATATAACTTTTCTCCTTTACTTTAGGGTTGAAAAAGAAATTTTCAAGCTAAAACACAGAATGAAAGAGCAAGCTGAGAAAATCAAGCAACTCCAGACAAACCTGCCCTAAGAAGAGGCAAAATTGATAGGCATTGAAAAATTGAAAAAATTTGTGAATGATAAACTTTAAAATTTTTTTATTAATTTTATTTATTTATGTATGTGTATGAATGTACTGTCTGCATGCAAGTTTGTGCACCCGTGTCGTGCAATGCTGCAGAGATCAGAAGAGGGTGTCGGATTCCCCTGGAACTGGAGTTCTCCTGGAATTGGAGTTTCAGACGGTTCTCAGCCGCCATGTGGGTGCTGGGGATCGAACCCGGGTCCTCTGTAAGAGCGGTGGGTGCTCTTAACCGCTAGGCTATCTCTCCAGCCCTAAAGAAGACTTAGTTATATTAATTTAAATGACCTCATTACTTATTATATATGAATCCTTTACATTTGAGGCCTTCAAGAATGGTTTTGCTCCAAAAACTTCTGTTGATGTAGAATCATGCTTTTCAACTTTGGCCATGAAAATCAATTATAGTTAAAGTTACTGATAAGAATTTAATGTAATTGTCTTGGGATATAACCTAGGTCCATGGGCATTTAGAGAGTCTTCATGTGATTATAAAGGGCCACCATTTGTGAGAAACACCAGTGGAGAGTGGTCAACCTTCAAGTGTGGTCTTTGCATAAACATCAATAATGCAATTTTGTGGGAGGCAGCCCCAGCACACTACATTGGAACACCCTCCATGAAGTGTAATGCATAGTCACATTGGAGAATTACTGACATAGATGGACCCCTTTGTTTAGCTGGTCTGAATTAGTGAAGAGTTCTTATGTTCAACCATGAAAATGAAAGACTGAAGGTAGGAGGCATGGGTGTCAGGTCTAGATCTCCAAATTGGCCATGGAGTTGGTATTAAGAACCCTGACAAGGACAGGATCAGTGTTTTTTTTTTTTTTTTTATGTGGACTGATCTGTGTCTTTCCAGGCCACACCCCAAGAAGGCTATATTGAAGAATAAACCCTGGCACATAAGGATGTAATCGTATTTGGTTATAGGGTATTTGCAGATGTAATCAAGATAAGATGAGGCCATCAGGGTGGGTTGATTAGAGATACACACGAAGAATACTACATGACAACAGAGACACAGCTTTGAGCTGGAAATACCAAGGATCGACAGCCACTCACATGCTAAGAAGAGGTAAACATTCACCCTGGACTCTAGGTGTAGTGTGTCTTGGTTCCCATACCTTTAGTTTGGGCCTTTGGCCTTTGGAATTTGAGAGAATAAATTTTATTCTCATATAAAAAACACAAATTTTTATTGTGTTTGCATGTGTGTCTGTAGGGGGCACATGTATATGTGAGTATGCATGGGGGCCAGAGGCCAACCTTGGGTGTCTTTTCTCAAGAGCCAGCCATCTCGTTTTTGAGGTAGGGTCTCTTATTGGCCTAGAGCTTGCTTAGTATGCTAAGCTGGCTGTCCAGTAAGCCCCAGGGATCTGCCTGTCTCCCTTTCTCCTATGCTAGAATGACAAGTATTCACCACCATCCCCTTCCATGTGGGTTCTAACTCAAGGCTTCATGTTTGCACAGCAGAAACTTTACTGCCTGGGTTATCTTCCCATACCAGAGAATAAATTCCAGCTGCTCGAAGACAACCAGTTTGCCATCCATTGTTATAGCAGCCTTAGGAAACTAATGCAATTATAATATAATAAATAATACATATATTCCATTCTAATTAATAAACATTTGTTCTGTACTTACTTTACTTCAAGCACAATTGCAGGTGTTTACTGACACTGTGTATTAAGGGCTTTAATTCAACTGACTCTACGTTGTCAGCAGTAGTGCAGCCTCCATTTTACAAATGGAAGGGCAAGACGGGGAGAGTTGAAATGATTACATGAAGATACCCCAACTTCCCAAAGGCACAGGGGAGATTCAAACCCAGGCAGTCAAGTTTCTAGATGTTCTCTAACATTTTCTGTTATGTCATGCTCAATCAAAGATCCACCCTATATCTGCCACCACCCTGTGCATATCTGCAGAGTTCACATTCACTCACTGAACATCCTGTCTCTGTCAAGTCCCTATTCTGGGATGCTCCTATGAGTCTTTTCCTCTCCTAAGCTTGGAGTTTCACTTTATATTCCTCAAGGTTGGCAAAGATGCAAAATTAGCAACAACGGCCGCAGAAATTAGCCTGGTTTAAAGGCCAAATGGACCTTGGCTACCACCTGTCACTCAATCACTCTGCCATCCTGCTTTCCATGTCTGTGCCTGTCTTATCTCTCCTTCTGTCTCCTGCCCATGCTCATCTCTCCTTCCCTTGTACCTGAATGGACTCTTCTATATTTCGTGTTCTTTTACTTAAGGTGCAGTTAGACCCTATTGGACATGCTCTAGGGATGGCACAGATCCAGTGCATCAGAGGACATAAACAGACTTGGGGCCCTCTTCCCACTCTGTTCTAGGACCCTGAAGTGGGAAAAGCATGGACTCTCAATTCAGACTTCCAAGTTTCAAAACACAGTCTGTTATTTATTAGCTGTGCACTCTTAAATAGTTACTCAGCTCTTTATAACTCAGTTTCCTTGTCTGTCAAATAGTGGTGATTACTGTGAATTCTCTTATTGCTGTGAGGTAGATGCTATGCTATGAATATTTAAGTACTTAGATCAGGATCTGTCACTTACGGAATAAGCATTCTACAAGGTGTTTGTTGAATAATAAGTAATGGGAAGGGAGTGAGTACTTCACAGGAAAGGAGAGCACAATCTATGTTTCAGATAATGGAAAATGCCCTGAATGCTTTCAGAGCTCTGGGAGCCCTGGGCTGGGCGGGTAGCCCCCCAATTCTCAGTGCCGTGGCAATGGTCTTGACATTAACCCTGGACTGACTTGGTTCTAATGAGCTATATAATCATGATCAGTCTCCATCTCCCTGTGGTTAGGAAATGCAGTTTCCTCTTCTGTAGAGTGGGATTGGATATACCCAGATCTGTTGAATGACTGTGATGATTAAAAACAATCATTGGTAGGCTGGGGGTGATAGTTCAGTTGATAAATTGCTTGTCTTGCAAATGTGTAGACCAGAGTTCGATCCTCTAGCACCTACATTATAAAAAAGCCAGCCAGGTGTGGTGGCGCACGCCTTTAATCCCAGCACTCGGGAGGCAGAGATAGGTGGATCTTTGTGGGTTCAAGGCCGGCCTGGTCTACAGAGTGAGCTCCAGGACACCTGGTACTAAAAGGGAGACCCTGTCTCAAAAATACCAAAAAAAAGTGTAAAACCAAAAAGAAAACAACAACAACAACAAAAAAGAAAGCCAGAAGCAGGCATGGTGGTGCACAACTTTAGTCCCAGAACTCTGGAGGCAGAAGGAGGTGGATCTCTGTGACATCCAGGCCAACCTGGTCTACATAGGCCCCCTGGGGCTATAGGAAGACACTGTCTCAAAAGACAAAAAAAAAAAAAAAAAAAAAAAAAAAAAAAAAAAAGGAAAAAAGAAAAAAAAGGAAAGAAAGGCAACATGTTAACCCATGTCGCATGTTGTAATCCCAGTGCTAGGGAGGCAGATCCCTGGCCTTTGTTGGCCAGCTAGTCTAGCCTCGTAGGTGAGTTCTAAGCCAATGAAAGACTTTAACTCAAAACAAAACCAAACAAAAACAAGAACAAAAATAATCAAGAAAACCCAAGATGCATAGCACCTGAGGAATGCCAGCTGAGGTTTGCCTCTGGCTTACACCTGTACACCCCCCCACCCCCGTGTGCACACATGTATACTTGCACACACACACACACACACAGAAAGAGGAGAGAGAAGAGATAGAGATAGAGATAGAGATAGAGATAGAGATAGAGATAGATAGAGATAGAGAGAGAGAACTAATCAGTAGTAAGTAGTAACTCCCTAGCTTAGAGTACCTCTCCCTTTGGGATAACTTTAATTTTGTTTTTACCTCCTCCCTGAGATGGCACTCCAGGGAGCCAAGGCAACTGCTTTTTCTTTCTCACCTCCCATCCCCCTCCCTGCTCTGTGTGACTCTTACTTACATGATAACAAGCCAAACCTGACAACTGGGCAGATAGTCCCCTCCCAGTGGTACTCAGGTGCTCAATTTCTGGCCATACAAGTTATAGAATCCTGGATTATCTGAGCTGGAAAAGTCCCTAGAGGCCCAGAATTCACTCTCTACCCTAGCTAGAGCACCCCCTGTAACACCCAGTCAGGAGACACTCACCCCTTTAATGTACAGCTCCAATAACAGGAACTTGCTGCCTCTGCAGACAGCCCCTCCAAACGTACAGCTTTCTATCTAGGGGCATGCAGTATACACATATACATACACACATATATACACATATACATACACATATACACATATACATATACACACATATACACATATAATACACATATAAACATACCTACATATACATATACACATATATACACATATACATACACACATACACATACATACATATACACATATACATACATACATACACACATACATATATATACATATATATACACACATATACATACACATATACATATACACATACATCACATATACATACACACACATACACATACATACACTTACACATATACATACACACATATGTATACATATATACATATACACACAAACATATACATATATACATATACATACACATGTACACATATACATAGACATATACATACACATACATACACATGTACATACACACATACACATACATACACATATACATACACATACATATATATATATACATATACATACACACATATACATATACATACACATGTACACATATACATACACATACACATATACACATACACATATACATACACATACACACATACACACATGCACATACATACACATACACATATACCTGTATATATACATATACATATATATGAACATATATGTATATATTCCTATTTATTCTTGCACCTAGGTCAGCACTTGGCCCCATATTGTAAGTGGCCTTTTCTTTGTTAATACCTGCAACCTTCCATTCTCCATTCTGCAATACTGCCAATGGGCCTAGGATCATACATCATTTAATCCAGAATTCCATTTCCTTGGGACTTTAAGGAAATAATAACAATAATGATAATAAAGGAAACACATAAATAACAAAGGGGTAACACTAGAAACACATAGATTCATATATTCAAGTTTCCTCAATCGTGGCACTATTGGTATTCATATAATATATCATGTTTGATAGCATCTTTGACCTTGGCCTTCTATGCTGGGGGCTCCATTCCTCTCAGTTATAACCTAAAATAATACTTTTTAATTTTTATTTATTATTTTTTTATGTGTATGAGTGTACTGTCTGCATGTAGGTTGGTGCACCTGTGTCATGCAATGCCGCAGAGGTCAGAAGAGGGTGTCGGATTCCCCTGGAACTGGAGTTAAAGCCAGTTCTTAGCCACCATGTGGGTGCTGGGAATCGAACCTGGGTCCTCTGCAAGAGCAGTCAGTGCTCTTAACCGCTGAGCCATCTCTCCAGCCCCAATAATTTCTTTAGCTGGGTATGTCAGTACACACTTTAGGGAATAAGATAAGATTCTCAGTTCAAAGCCAGTCTTTACTACATAGTGAAATCCCGTCTCAAAATGAAACAAAACAAAAACTCTGTAAGCATTGTCAAATGTTCCTACTTCTAGCTCAGACATTTAAATGTAATAGTTTAATTTTTCATGGATTCTACCCCATTGCTGGCACCTTGAAAACAGCTTGAATCTCCATAACACCACCACAAGGTGGTCATGGTTATTTCTTTTGTTTTATTGATGAGAAATCTGGGACCCAGGAGGGTTAATTCTAATCTTATAAACAGGTAAAGGGAACAGGTGGGTCTGGAGCCCAATTACCCAACCTGCAGCGCCCGCTGCCTCTCTCAGCCTCCCCTGGTGCTTCTATTTAATAGCAAACAATCAGTTATAGCCTCATAAATGTCTAACAAGAGGGGACTGGCTCAGTAAATTATAGTGCATCCCCTGGATGGAATATTATGCAACTATTAAAATGATGGAGTGCCATTAAAAATGAAAACAATGTAGCAACATGGAAAAATGCTAACTGGATTACATTAAGTTAAAATACCAGAAAATAAAACCATGTCTACATTGTGATTACAACTCTGAGGAAGTATATCTACATGTGGATGGCTGACGAAGACGTTAAGGCTAATTTTCCTTTCCTGGTCTTTATATCCATTATTATCATAACATCTTTATGATCTTTATTTTTAAGTAAGAGCAGGATAAATGATGAAACTGGAGATGTTAAGACTGCCACAGGTCCACTTGAATTAGTCCACTCCAAAACCCTCGGGACCCACTGAGTGTGGCAAAGGGTTACCCTGCCTTATCCCCTTCCTGATAGCATTATTCCATATATTTCTGAGCTCAGGAAGCCTCTCATTGCCCTGATCTGCTTCTGAAGGTATCAGTGTGGATCGCTCAGTAAGCTGGGACCATTAGGAGCATGTGGTTTCAGAGTAGCAAACGTGTCTGTCTGTCAAAGGTGCTGAGCGGTGTACTGGTCTCATGTATTATGCATCAGGAGTGGCCTGGCACCCTGGCCAGGCTGTGCGGGAGCCTTGCGAAAGGAACATCTGATGAACTGATTGGAATGTCAAAATGTCATTAAGGATAAATTAATGGATGTGTTACTTTGGCTGTAAGAGGCAGTGCCAGCAAGACATCAGGCAGCCGGCAGGCTGTTCTCCCAGCCCAAGACAGACGGCGGTTTGCAATGGAGATTCATGGTCTTTATGCGTTGTGAGGTGCTTTGCAGGGATAAGAATAAACAGAAATGCTCCAGCACTTAAGCGCCGTAAAATCACAAGCATGAGATAAATTAATTAGTGTACACTAGCAAGGCGGCTGGTCCGTCTGCACTCCTGGGGAAAGCGAGAATGGATGGCACTGGGTTAGAGATGACGGGTCCCAACACCAGCCTCTAAAGAAAGCAATCAAATTTAATGTGGAATCATAAACTGCAGCTGATGGAAAGATAAGTCTGGTCTGCATTTGTTTTTAAGAAAAAAAAATCTATTTCTGTTTTCTGCTTTCAAGCTCTTTGTGTCTAAATGCATTAAGAAACTGGGGAGGGTAGGTTAAAATACATGAACACTCTCAGGTACCCTGTGCCACCCTAGACAGGGGTTGCTTCATTGGCTTGTACTGGGAGGCTGAACACCCCACAGTAACTGGCACTATCAGGAAGTTCTTTAGGTTTCTCCAGCCTCTTTCTCCTTGCACCTAAATAGCATTTCTTGAACTGTTGCTAGGTTCCAGGCACTGGGCTCTAGCCAAGTTACATGCTTATCTTGAATTATTTCCATTTTATGTGTAGGGAAATGAAGAGCTGAGAGGACGAGGGATGATGAGGGGCACACACCTAGTCTATGGCAGGGCCAAGATCTAAAGCCTGGTGTACTGAATCCAGAGTTTGACTCGTAACCATCATTCTGTTGTAAGCTCTGTAACCTCCACCGACTGCACAGAGTCTGGCTTGTAGAGCCACATGGTCTGAGAAGGAACAATATAGGAACTCAGTGAGGGCACTCTGCTTGGCATCTGGCCTGGGACAGCCAACACATCTTTCATGTAATATTATTTTGTATGTGGAATAAGTTATTTCTCCACTTAAGTTTAACTGGTTAGAATAATTAATTTTTTCAAAATATGGAAATCAGTTTCATACTACATATTAACAATAAGCAATTAGAATAGAAAAATGTAAAGAGCAGTGCCTTTTATGATGACACAAAAAGAAACATTCAGTTATAAATCTATGAAAACATATAAAGGAGCTACACATTCAAAACTATCGAAAGGGGGATGAAAAAATCAAGGAAGATGGGTGTATTAATGTATATTTTGGAAAGATCCATCTAAGTCAAAAGACGTGTAGTGTTTCTAGGCTGGAAGAGTTGATGTCACAAAGAAGTCAATCTTCACAGAACTGGCTTGCGGATGTAGTGCAACTCCAGTCATGTCCAGCAGGAGTTCTTGGAACACCCTGAAACCCCATTATGTATTTATTTTCAAGAAAGAAGGAAAATTCCTTGAAGTCTCCAGTGCCTGGAAAATATCACCTGGGACATATTATGTTAAGTACATTTATGATGTGACTCCTTTTAACTAGTTGTTTCTGTGTCTGGTATAGTTGAATTTAAATAAAATCTCTCCATGCAGACATTTTTTATAGGCATTAAAATAAAAATGTGTTAAAAATTATACTTAAAAATGAGACTCAAGAGGCCTATTTAGCAAACAAATCATAAAACAATCTCCACTCTCCCCTCTGTTTAATCCCAGTCCTTATTTCTCCAATGAAGGTTGCAAACTTCATACCAATTATAAAAAGTTGAATGACTTTCTCCTCTTTTTTTCATTTTCTTGTCCCATTTGCACAGTGAGTGTATTTAGCTTTAGTGTCAACTTGACACACCTGGGTTGAGGGAGCCTCAATTGGGGAATTGGCTCCATTGGACTGGCCTGTGGCCACATCTGTGGAATATTGTCTTGATTGTTGAGTTATGTGGGAGGGCCCAGTCCACTGTGGGTGGTGCCACCCCAGGCAGGTTGTTATGCACAGTATAAGAAAGCAGGCTGGGCATGGGCCAGGGAGCAAGCCAGTAAGAAGCACTCCTCCATGGCCTGTGCCTCAGCTCCTGCCTCCAGGTATCTGCCCTGAGTTCCTGCCTTGGGCTCCCTCGGTGATGAACTGTGACCCAGGAGATGTGAGCCAAATAAACCCTTTCTTCCCCCCTCCCCCCCAAAAGGATAACATATTTGGTGTAGGGATTCTTGTTCATTTACATCTTTTCCTGTTATAATCTGAGGTCATGGTTATAAACTTAGAGGTCAGGCCCAAGTTTGGATTGTATCCATTGAGCACTACCCTTGGTCTCTTGTAAATGGTTCTCTCTGGGGGCAGGGGCTGTTATTGTAGTCAGTTTATCTGCCATACAAGGTACTTTTTTTTCTCTCAATACATCATAAGATCACAGCACTAGTCACTTGCACCGCTCTCTTCAGATGGCCTGTGTCCCTGGTCAGTTTGGTGAGCATTCATTTCCTTAAATTTAAAATAATATGTTCTCATTGGATTAACAATATTTTATGAGATACTTATGTGAAAATAATTTGCAAATTGCAAAATAAGAGTAAACAATGGGGCCGGAGCTATGGCTCAGTGGGTAAGAGCACTTTTTGCTCTTGTACAGCACCTAGAGTTTGGTTCCCAGCACTCAATTGCCTATAACTCCAGG
Organism: Rhizomys pruinosus; assembly: GCA_009823505.1. NCBI lineage: Eukaryota > Metazoa > Chordata > Mammalia > Rodentia > Spalacidae > Rhizomys > Rhizomys pruinosus. The sequence goes on from VZQC01000028.1 coordinate 993,073, forward strand.
TCCAGGGGATCTGAGGCTCTCTTCTAGCCTCCAGAGGCACCTGTACATATGTGCATACTCACAAACACAGGCATCCCTACATATAAAAATAAGTCTTTAAAAGAGTTGACATATTATAAAACACAAAGTATAATAATCATACACACATACAATGTCCTGGATACATGGTGTACAAAAGATGAAGAACAGATGCATATGTCTATGTCACATTTTCTTTATCCATTTGTAGGTCAGTGGGCATTTTTACAAGGATTTTAATATCACACAAGGAACATATGCATCAAAACATCAAATAGTGCTCCACGACTGTGTATAGATTTTGTATCAGTAAATTAAAAAGTATTTTAGGAGCTGGAGAGATGACTCAGCAGTTAAAAGCACTAGCCGTTCTTATAGAAGACTGGGGTTTGGTTTCTAGCACCCACAGGAGAGCTAAAAAAGAGGATCCAACTCACTCTTCTGACATCCGAGGGCATTGTATGACATAGGTGCACTTACATACATGCAGACAATACACTTCTACACATAAACTTTTTTCAAAGTATTTTTAAAAACACCCAGTTTTGTGCATGACTTATCTTATGCTTTCCTGACAGCTCTACCCAGTAACTCTCTAAATTTGGGCTGACGATTCCCAATTAGCAAATGGGAGGGGCTGCAGAGTCAGAGAAGCTAATGATAGTAGCAAACAAAGCTCAAGGGCAGACTGGGCTACAAAGTAAGACCCTGTCTCAAAATAAAGGTAAGAAGGAAAGAAAGGAGGGAAAGAGGGACAGAAGGAGAGAGGGAATTAATGAAGGAAAAAAGGATGGGAGGGAGAGAGGGAAGGAGAGAAGGAGGAAGGGAGGGGACCAAAATGGGGGAGGGTGCTAAGTCCAGGTTTGAATCCATGCTTTTATAACAGCATTGTTTCTAGGGACTGAATATTATTTTCTTCATTAATCCAAACAAAGCCATTATTTAACACCTTTAAATTCTGAGACAAGATTATAGAAATATAATATATTGAGTGTGTTGCCTCCTGCCCTGATGGCTGGGAAACAGTTCCATGATAATACAGTCAGGTTATCCACCATGAATAGAAAACAAACAAACCCAATCAACACTTTAGATCCCATTCTTTCATGATAGTTTTTGTGTTTAAAGCAAAGATAAGAAGAGAAAGGAGAGAGAATAATATGAAATCCTATCCTAACCAAATCTGAGCTTAGACTTCAGGGAAAGTTCTCCTTTCATCTAGTCGATGCCCAGATGATAAACACCTTGGTGAAGGAGGAATAAACTATAAAGACTCTCTAAGCTTTGGTAGATTTCTTTAAAAGTACATTGTTGCTAAGATGTTTTCCAAAACAAAATAGGCCTTCTTTAGTTTTAAGACTCAGTTTGGTTTATAGCCTTAAAATAATCATATTTTCACACAGAAAAATCAAGTCTCCCATTAAAAATGGGGTTTTGATGGCACTAAGCTTTCTGTGTTCCTACGTACATTAAAAATGTGGGTTCTTTCTTGTTATATACCCACCGCTTCCGACCCTCGCAGAATATTCTGAATAGGGGATCAAAGGCATCTGGATGAAAAATTGCTCTGGATAGCAGCACAGCCTTTTTTTTTTTTTTTTTTTTTTTTTTCCTGTTAGAAAGCAGATTTCAGCACTAGGGCTCTTTAAGGCTTCAGTGATGGAGAGATTCATCTGAGAAAACATTTCCCAGGAGATTATTCATGGCAGGGGAGCCTTTCCTCCTCACAGTGACACCCAGACCCTGATGAGGAATAATGGCTGCAAAACATTACACACTGTTTAACTATGTACCAGAAGCATTGTGTCATTCAACAAACAGATCCTCGATGTTTATGAGTAGCATAAAGGTTATCTATTCAACACGTCAACGTGAATGAAAGGAAATAGTCAGGCCAGCAAGGTGGCTCAGCAGGTAGAAGCATCTGGAACCACACTGACAACCTGAGTTCCCTCCTTGGGACCTACAAGGTAGAGAGAGGGAACTGACTCCCTCTCCTCTGAACCAGCCACACAGACCCCCACAAGTGGCACATGCATGCCTCTCTTCCATGCATAAAGAAATAGATAAATAAATAAATAATTTTTAAGTAAATTTTTAAGATATTCCAGGACATATCATTCCATCTTCTATAGTCTTTCCCTGACACACTCAAGTTCCGTCATCATAATCAAGCTCATGATCCTATGGAACCAAATTCTCAGCTAAGGTTCTGGGTTAAATGGTCAAATCATGCCTTCACCCTCTTCCTTCAAATGACCTTATCTGATAATGCTGGGTGCTTCAGATTTCACAAATGGGAACCCAGTTTCACGCACACATAAGCTAGGGGACACTGCAGTGTCTTTGCATTATTCTAGACCAACTAATTCAATTATCTTCAACTTTTCTTTACAGGTGGAAGGTTTTGGGTGCTTTTCCTATGTAACTGCCTTCCTGTTCCTAAAGTTCCCACCCTCCCACAAACTCTCCTGAGGAAGGTTCTAATGTGTCCAATGAGACAGTTTATAATAGAGTACAAAGGCCCTGCATTTCTGCATTGTGAGAATCTTGCATTTTTTTTTTTTTTGGTCTTTTCGAGACAGGGTCTCCTTGTAGCCCCAGCTGTCCTGGAACTCACTCTGTAGACCAGGCTGGCCTTGAACTCACAAAGATCCACCTGCCTCTGCCTCCCAAGTGCTAGGATTAAAGGCGTGCACCACCATGCCTGGCAAGAACCTTGCATTTTAAGGGAAGGTTTTATCCCAAAGAGGAGCCAGCCCCTCAGCACTTGCATTTAAGTAAGCCTACCACCTTCAACCTAAGCCCTTTTGGTTTTGCACACTGCGCTACAAAGTCTTCTTGTATAAGTGACATTGTCAACCCTGGTGGCTCTGGCCAGAGTCATTAATTGTCTCTGACCTCTCATGGTGTCACTGGGAATCAATGCCAGGAGGATGCATATCCTATCCAATTGCTAGAGCGAAAATCTGTATTGAAGCACCATCTATAACCCTCTCTAATCTCTTTCATAACCTATCTATTTCTCATCTATGTACCACACCCATATTCTACAGCTCTATTTTCTGATTGAAAATTTCAAAGCATGTGTACTTTATTACATAATCTCTTAACATAGTTCAATGAGTTGAAGACTTTTGATACCATTTGACAGATGAAGAGAATGAAACTCAGAGGGCCTGAGGTCCACAGCTGCTAAGCAGTAGAACTAGGCTCCAGAATTCTTTGTCCGTTTCTTTCTACCTCATTTCTTTATCTTCTTTTCCTTGTCAAGTCTTTTGTCCCTAGGACACTACAAAACTAGCTTTTAAAAATAAAAGTGTGAGAGGCTGGAGAGATGACCTAGCAGTTAAGAGCTCTGACTGCTCTTGCAGAGGACCCAGGTTCAATCCCCAGCACCCACATGGCAGCTGAGAACCCTCTTTAACTCCAGTTCCAGGGGAATCCAACGCCCTCTTCTGACCTCCGCAGCATTGCATGACACGGGTGCACAGACGTACATGCAGACAGTACATTCATACACATACAAAAAATAAATTAAAAAAAATAAAAAATAAAAAATAAAAATAAAAGTGTGAGTTTTGTGTATGCATTTCAAGATATTACAGCCAAGGAAAAAAGCAGGTGAATGTGGTATTTAAGAAACATTCAATGTGGGGCTGGAGAAGATGGTTCAGAAGTTAAGAGCACTGGCTGCTTTTTCAGAGGACCTAGGTTCAGTTCCTGGCATCTGCATGGTAATTAACAACTGTCTGTAGCTCCAATTCCAGGGGATCCAACTCCCTTTTCTGGCCTCCATGGGAATTGCATGTATGGGCGCACTTACACATACATGCAGGTAAAATACTCAGACACATAAAATTTAAAATATGTAAAAAAGCCTATGTATACCCTATTGGGCCATTTAACACCCAGGCTCTTTCTTCAGAGCAGAAGGAGTAACTTCCTCCCTCTCTATCCTTTGTGCTCCGCACTGGTGCATTTATCATCGCATCATTTTATGGCTCTACGTTCTCATGTCCACTTCCCTTTTAAGCCGTGAACTCCTTGAGAGAATGCCTTTCTAAGTTTTCAGAACTTCACTCTGCACTTCACCCAAAGAAACTGTTCAGTCAATGCAAATGAAATGAGTGAATGTGATAGCACCTATGCACCAAGGCTGTTCTGAAATGTCAATGCCACGACTCCCATTTTACAGATGAGAAACTGAAGCTGAGATAGAGTTAAGAGACTTCTCTAAAACTGTGGAGCTAGAAGGCCCAGGGCTTTTTCCTGCTCAGCAGCATCATCTATCTAATATCTTGCTAAATACCTCCAAGCTCAACCAGACAAGTAGGTAATAAGTGGGAAAGCACTACATATAAACAAGATGTAATCATTATCATCACCATCAACATCAACATCACAGGGCTTAACTAAAGCACTTCCGTCCATTAAAAGCACTCTGATGAAACAGTTAGAAAAGCATTTTTCAGTTCATGCATCCCACAATCCTATCTTTGCTAAGGGCCTACCTTCAAGAATCATTCTCACTTTGAAGGTACATGCTAACAGCGGTTTTACAGAAGTAAGCCCATTTCTGTCCTAGAGGCACAGCTAAGGGGCACTGTGGCCAAGTCTTTCTGACCCCGGTTTGTTTCCCATGGCTGAATCCATACAAGTCTTATCTGAGTCATACCTGGAACTCTCTCAGGCACATAGGAATAGCCCCATGGCCTTTATGCCAGAGCAGGTAGAAAATGCACATAAGTAAGATTGGCAAAGGAAGGAATGCTTTTTAGGGTTTACCTAATAAATAGGCAATGAAGGAATGAACTTAATTTCTTGGTATACAAAGTGCTCGTTGGCTATGAAGAGAGCATCCTCTAGGGAGAGGCACAGAACATATCCAAACCCACTTATCTCCATAGCCACATTAAAGATAGGCCAATGGGTGTGTCACAGGTTGTGCTCTCTGATGACCTGACTCAGGGAGTTTGACATGCAAGAGGGAAGCCTTCACTCTTAGTAGGGGGAAAAGACAGAGAAGGAGAAGGTAAGCAGTCATTAAGTAGTGATGTAGTCTCAACGTTGGCTTGAGCCAACTGCATGGGAATTTTGGAGCTGAGGCGACTTTGCCACTCTTGTGTTGACCAGCTATTAGATGCACTTGGATGAGGCAGTGTCAACTAGCAAGTCCTGAAGGGGGCAGTTCAGCAGCAGCTATTCTGGGGGAGTCAATCCTTCATTCTAGAAAGGATGTCTTGAGTGGCTTAACACGTGGGAATGTTCTTTCTGCCCACATTTCAGTTGATCACTCTGCTCAATTGGCAGAAAATCACTCACAGTTTCTTTTACCTCTTTTTTTTTTTTTTGTAAAATTCAAGTGCATTTGGAAAGCGGAAACATTTAGAAACACAGACAGATGTTTCTAAGCTTCAAGGCATCATTAATACCTGGTTGGTGTTAAAGCTTAAAGTTAGGTGTAAACTTAAAAGCGAGGTATAAACATATTTTTCTACCTTTGGAGAAGAAAAGAGTCATTTGTATTTTCTCCGATTAAAGTGACAGAGCTCTGATTTATAGATCAGCTGTATTTGGTATTCATGACTGATATGTTTAGACTCTAATCCAATAGAATAAACAATAAAGCATCTTTCAGTCACAACTCCTACCCAAATCTATCTGTATACAAAATCTAGCCGGGTACATTTATATCTATCTCACTGTGGCAGCATTCATTAATTTTATGCATTTATAATTGTGACACACAAGTGCACATACAATGCTTCTAACGTGAAACCAATATAAAAATAAAAAATCAGGGATCTGAAAGCCTACCGTCACCATATGCCAAAATAAATGAAAATGGATATGAACCAGCTTACAGAGAATGGAACAATATAACTCAATACATAAAGCCAATGGGGAGGGATATCAACCAAAGATACCCACTCAGATACATTGAGTCATTAAGATGCCTGTTTTGTTCTGTATAGTGAACTGGTCATTGGGAAATGGAAGATGGATAATGCATAGCCATTGTGTTCTGGGAGACAGACATGAAGCTATTTCAAGGGTAGTGTGGTCTAAGAAGTTCATGAGTGAGTTAACAGGTGAATGGACCAGAAGTGGGCCCAGTACGATGGACATGGCCTGAGGATACCAGGGACAACTCCTTGAGAGATTATTTAATCCCTAGTAGACAACCCTAAACATAGGTACACATAAGTGTCACTAAATGGACTCAGTACATTATATACATGCACATTTATAAATGTATGTATGTATGTATGTATGTATGTATGTATGTATGTATAGCAGTAATAATCAAAGAAGATGGCAAGAAATTAAGAGGGAATAGTGGAACATGTGAGGAGTTGGTGGGTCCTGGGACAGATAGAAATAATGCGAATTATACTCACATATGAGAGTCTCAAAAATAAAAATATTGAAATAAAAAAGAGAATAATGGGGCTGGAGAGATGGCCTAGCAGTTAAGAGCGCCGACCGCTCTTGCAGAGGACCTGGGTTCGATCCCCAGCACCCACATGGCGGCCGAGAACTGTCTGAAACTCCAATTCCAGGAGAACTCCAGTTCCAGGGGAATCCGACACCCTCTTCTGACCTCCGCGGCATTGCACGACACGGGTGCACAGACCTGCATGCAGACAGTATATTCATACACACACAGAAATAAATAAAATTAAAAAAATATTTAAAAAAGAGAATAATGTTCCCTTTTAAAGACACTAGAACCTTCTAAACATACAATGGGATAGGCACTCCAGGCAGAACACTCTGTAGGAACAAAGTACAATACAATGAAAGGGACACACCCACCTGAGTGTTGAGGATGTCAAGAGACTTCTCAAAGTCAGCATGCAAAATTCTAATGGGAGATGATTTTTATTGTGTAAATTCTAAGCCAGGCTTTGGTGGCATTGGCCTATAGTTCCAGCAACTTTGGATGTTGAGACAATAGGACTACAAGTTCAAAGGCAGTCTGGGACACTTACTGAGATTCTATCTGAATATTAAGAAAAAGTCAAGAGGGCTGGAGATGTAGCTCAGTGGTAGAGCACTTGACTAGTGTGTGTGAAGCCCAAGGTTCAACTGCTAATACCCTCTCTCCCCAACTTCCAACCCAGAATTCAGGTTATACTTTCAAAGAGACTGTGGCTAACTGGGGTTAGAACCTGGGAATCAGCTATGTTAGCATATCCTTTGTCCTATCTTCATGATAATGCCTTAGAGGAGATCAGGCAAGTTCAGGGCAGTGTGGACATAGCCCAGGATCCTGCCCTACCCTTTCACCTGTCAACATGTTTGCTGTCAGCTCTGGGAAATTGCTATTGATCTCCTTCAAATAGCTTTTTTCTGTTGCCATTTTTTCTTCATTTTAACTCAAAGGAGCTGATGAATCACAGAAAATGATTTGAGTATCTCTTAGTATAATCATTTTTTTTTAATTTTTTTATTTATTTCTGTATGTGTATGAATGTACTGTCTGCATGCAGGTTTGTGCACCCGTGTCGTGCAATGCCGCAGTGGTCAGAAGAGGGTATCGGATTTCCCCTGGAACTGGAGTTCTCCTGGAATTGGAGTTTCAGACGGTTCTTGGCCGCCATGTGGGTGCTGGGGATTGAACCCGGGTCCTCTGTAAGAGCGGTCGGCGCTCTTAACCCCTAGGCCATCTCTCCAGCCCCCAGTATAATCATTTTTAAATGCCTCTTTAAATATAATGTGGCAGTGATACCTTGTTTGTTGCAGCTAGAGTAAGAACAGTCACAGGCATCTGGGGGAACGACCTGGCCTCTTATCTTGGTTAATGCACTACCAAGTGCTAGGTATTTTAACAAACATTTTATCCATTGACTCTTTGCAAGACCTCTCAAGGCATGTATTTTTACACCCTGTTTAACTTACAGGGAAACTGACATTCAGATAAATGAAGCCATGTGTCTATATCACACAGATGGCAAAAACAGAGGCAAAGGTTGTCTTAAAGTTTAAAAGTAAAGAAAAAGATAGGGTCTGTGACAACTGGAAAATTAATGCCACTTTTATTCCAACTTTAGCTGTTAATACCTTTTATTTATTTATTTATTTTTTTAATTTTTTTTTTATTTCTGTATGTGCATGAATGTACTGTCTGCATGCAAGTCTGTACACCTGTGTCGTGCAATGCCGCGGAGGTCAGAAGAGGGTGTTGGATTCCCCTGGAACTGGAGTTCTCCTGGAATTGGAGTTTCAGACGGTTCTCGGCCGCCATGTGGGTGCTGGGGATCGAACCCGGGTCCTCTGCAAGAGCGGTCGGCTCTCTTAACTGCTAGGCCATCTCTCCAGCCCCTGTTAATACCTTTTAATTTCATCTTGTTATTCATTTCATATATACTGACTGAAGGTCCACTGTGTGGATCAGGGGCTTCACAGACAGAACCCCATGGAGCAAGAACAACTGAAGATGCACCTGCTGCTGCCCCAGGTGCAGAGTTAGTGCGGTGAGCGGTCAGAGGAAGGGGGCTTCTGAATGCGCAGAGACTCAGGGAAGGCTTCCTGTAGGAGGCATCATTTCATCCAGACTTTGAAAAAAGATATAGGACTTGAATTTGCTGAAATGGGGAGTAGGAAATATATAAGAAAAGTCCAGGAGTCCCACAAGGGCCAGAGACAGATCACTGTCTCCTATCTACATGACACTTGTACAAAGCTTATATCCAAGGCTCAGTGATGCAATTAAGTACTCTCTCTTGGCCACAATAGTGGGTGAATTCTTCATGCTTTTTAAAAATAATTATTATTCTAAAATGTCTCTGTTCAGAACCATTACTGTGCTTATCGCACACATGGAGGTGAACTAACCTGTCAACACATGCCAGCTTTTAATATCGTATTCGAAGGTAAAGAGTGAACAACTAAATTTTCCGAGGGCTGTTTTATATAGAAAGGCAATCAGAAGCCCTACACCAGCATTTATGTCAGCTTAGGATGTAAGGAACAAGAGCATCTAATTATAAAACATTTTCATTATGGTGGGAAGTCATTGTCGGATGACCATTTTCAGATGAAGAAACTGAGGTCTGGAAGTTCCAGAACTGTTAAGGGAGAAAAGTGATAGGAAAGGCAGACCTGGAATTATAGTCTAGGTGCAACACCTAACCTCAGACTGTTCTGCCTTTTGTGTTCTTGCTGGAGAAACAAGAGAGAACACTAACCTGAACTCTCCTGTGCCTGTGTCTTCAGATTCTTCCATCTGTAGCTCTGCCTATACTATCAAGTTCTTAGTCACCAGCCATTTTGGCTAAATTTCAAGCTGAACCCTGGCTTGACTCTTACCCATAGAAGCTGGTGTGCTCAGCACTGACTCTCATTAGAGCTCCACAGACAGACAGATGTACACTTGGATCTTGGCTAAGGGCTCTTCAAGCAGGTGCTCCTCCCCTTCCACCCATAAAGACTGTGGTTTGGTGAGGAGAATGGGTAAAGCTTGGGGATCCTGGGATCCTGGATTCAAATTATGATCCTATCGTTTTGCCTTCTGCCTCTGTGCTATAGATATCTTCAAACCTGAATTTTAATATTTAAATAAAGCTAACACAATGATCTATATCTTGTAAGACTTGTTCTAAACATTAGAGGAACCTTGCACATTATGAATTCCATTCAATTTCTTTCTTTTTTTTAAATTTTATTTATTTTTGTATGTGTATGAATGTACTGTCTGCATGTAGGTCTGTGCACCTGTGTTGTGCAATGCTGCGGAGGTCAGAGAGGGTCTCGGATTCCCCTGGAACTGGAGTTCTCCTGGAATTGGAGTTACAGACGGTTCTTAACTGCCATGTGGGTGCCGGGGATCGAAGCCGGGTCCTCTGCAAGAGCAGTCGGTGCTCTCAACTGCTAGGCAATCTCTCCAGCCCCTCAATTTCTTTAGTAGAGGATGTACCTCATTCACCTTGGTATGGCAAACACCAAGCATAGAATACTGCACATATTAGGAGATTTAAAAAGCAGGGTGGGCCTCTTTACTCTCAGAAGTCTAGGACAGGGATTGGCTAACTGTGGTCCATTGCCTGTTGCTTTGGTTTTTGTTTTTAATAAGTTTTCTTGGGATATAGCCACATTCATTCATGTAGACACTGTCTATGATTGCTTAAATGCTTCAAAGCTAGAGCCAAGTAGGTCCACAGTAAAACAAAACAAAACAAAACAAAACTTATTCTGACTCTTTACAAAAAGGAGGGGCAGGAGAGGTGGCTCAGCTGTTAAGAACACTGGCTGTTCTTGGAGAGGACCCAGGTTTGATTCTTAGCACCTACATGGAAGCTAACAGCTGTCTGTTACTCCAATTCCAGCAGATCCAATAGCTTCTTCTTCGGGCATTGTACCACATGGGTGCATTTACACACATGCAGGCAATACACTCATACACATAAAATAAAAATAATTTTAAAAACTTCCTGGAGACCCTGCTTTTATGTATGGGTCTTTGCAATGAGGGGGCAGTACTTGAAGGCCTCTTTGCTTTGATGATAAGAAGTTTCTTTGTTTCTAATTAACTAATTAATTAATTTAGTCTCTTGCATATGAGAGTTTAGGTGAGTTCCAGAGACTAAACTCAGATCACCAGGCTTGTGCAGCAATCATTATTACCCAGCAAGCCACATTGCCAGGCTCTTTTTTTCAATGTTTATATCCTTTTTCTTTGCTTAACTTTTTTTTCCTCTTAGCTTTTCTTCACACTGTTTATTTACATTATATATATA
>VZQC01000028.1:1003886-1051303 GCA_009823505.1 Rhizomys pruinosus
TATATATATACTATTTATTTCCTCTCTCCTACTAAACATTTCCATCTGGGTGGAAGGATTTTTTTTTAATTTAATTTATTTTTTATGTGTATGAATGTACTGTCTGCATGTAGATTGGTGCACCCATGTCATGCAGTGCCGCAGAGGTCAGAAGAGGGTGTCAGATTCCCCTGGAACTGGAGTTAAAGATGGTTCTCAGCCACCATGTGGGGTGCTGGGGATCAAATCCAGGTCCTCTGCAAGAGCAGTCGGCACTCTTAACTGCTAGGCCATCTCTCCGGCCCAAGGATTTGTTTTTAAGTCTGCACTCATTCCTAAATTTGTAGAACCTTCCTAGGTGCCTGGCACATAGTGGCACTTCATGATCATTTGTTGAATGCATTAGCAGTGATTTGGTTATACAGGCTAGCAAAACTATGCAGAGGGCTTTATTTTCAAAGAAGGTTTGGGGGATTTTAGAGGGATCATATGGCCCCAAAACTCTGTGAGGAGAGTATTATATTTTATTATTATTAATAATATTATTATTTTGGTTTGGAGGGCTGTTTTTATTTATTTTTTACAGGATTTCCCTAATCCCAGACCATCTAGAAGTCACCGTGTAGACCAGGCTGGCCTTGATCTCACAGAGATCCACTTGCCTTTACCTCCTGAGGGCTGGAGTATTATCTTTTCGATAATTGGGCTTATGGTTCATTCAAGGCTTCTGAAGATATAATATGAACATGAATCAGCAGAGGATCTTGTCATGGCACAGGTCCTGACTCAGGACATCTGGGCTGAGACCCTAGATCCTGCACTTGCCACAACTCCTATTCCTGATGGTGCTGCTCTCTCGCCTGTGCCACCATCTGCACCTGAGTAATAAGGCTTCAAGACTCCCACTCGGGACCCACACTATCACTTGCAGTAAGCTTTCAAACCTGGAGATTATGGAGGCTAATGGTCTCTTTCTCTCTCTTTTCTTCTTTATTTCTAATATAAATTTAACTTTAGTTATTTATTGTTAGCACGTGTGGGAGGGAGAGGGTGGGGGGGTGCACGCAGGTCAGAGGACAACTTTCAGGAGTTGGAGTTGGTTCTCTCCTTCCACCATGGGTCTGGGAATCAAGTTCAGGGCATCTGGGCTGTGCAGCAAGTGCTTTTACCCCACCCCCACCCCCCATGCCGTCTTGATGGCCTCCTTTTCTCTGTTTTTTTCCCTCTATCCCAATACATCTCTCAGGCCACTGATCTCACTTGACCTGTCTTTCTGTTCTTTTTTTTTTTTTAATTTTTTTTTATTTATTTCCGTATGTGTATGAATGTACTGTCTGCATGCAAGTCTGTGCACCCGTGACGTGCAATGCCGCGGAGGTAAGAAGAGGGTGTCGGACTCCCCTGGAACTGGAGTTCTCCTGGAATTGGAGTCTCAGATGGCTCTCGGCCGCCATGTGGGTGCTGGGGATCTTTCTGTTCTTTAGGCTGATATTTGTCCCCAAACACCTTACCCCCAGACCTTCTCTTCCACAGTCACTCTACCTTCATTAGCATCTGTAGCCTCTTCCTTGCCCATCTGTATCCTGTAATTTACAGAAGTGACTGCTGATGTCTGAATGTCCAGACTGTGCCCTCCGTCCTCTGCATTATCTGGTAAGGTCAAACAATTTCTCCTTCTGCGACAGCCTTTTCCGCTTCGTTGTCATAGCTTTTTCTCTACCATCTATCTGATTTTCTAGTTCCTCTCCGCCCTGGGAAGTACTAATAACCGTTGGTTCAGAAACCTCGGCCCTTCACTCTTCCTCCTAATCTTTCTCTAATCCCAATTCTGCCCACCCTAGACTCTCTTCTGCCACCCTCATAGGATGGCTCCAAACATCCATCTCCCACACAAATCCTACCTCTGTAGTCCCAAGATCACATGGGACATTCCTTCTTAGAAATTCTACCATTTTCCATATTTATCTTCTTTAATTCAAACAATTTCTTTCTCCCCAGATGTTCCTGCTTCCAACATCATCCATTCTCCCTCTCATCCATTGCTGAGTGGCTTTAGGAGAATGACCTACCTATTAGACTGACATATGTTGAGGAGTGAGTAAGCTAATGTATGCACAAGTACCCAGCATGTGTGGACAATTTCTCTTATCACAGAAGATTAAATATGCCTTATCTATTCAGGCTTTTTAATGCCCAGGTGGTTTATCTTCTCTAGTAAGTGCTTTCTGAAGGATGTGTATGGGAAGATGATATTTAAGAGAGATCTACCTACCACAGCATCTCTTCAGAAGGCAAAAATTACAGAAAATTCTTTATAGTAGCATACCATATAGGACACTTAGGATTTACACTTTGGAGTTGATAAATATACATTTATAAATATTATTGCAGAAACCAAACCATGCATTCCATCTACATGTTTATGCTTCCCAGAAAGAGAATGCATTTCATGTTCTTGGTCTTCTGGAGTTCCATACTCAAGGGACTAGAATATTTCATGGCAACTGATAAGACATAATTTATCACAGCACTTTTGAGTACTTGTCTCCTATACTCATGTTCCTGTTCTTTCATAGTGCCTGGCAGAGTGCATAGCACAGAGTCAGCATCCATTGGCTGTCCTATGTGCCCAGGCTAACTTACAGAGGTGCACAGAATAGTGACTAGTCACTGTGTGTCCATGCCTCTTGTGGAATATTGATTCTATAAAAATGCTTGGGAGACCAGAGGCATTCCCAGGAGCTGTCATTACTGTCATTACTGTCATAATCCCTTACACTTTCTGAAAGGAGGAAGAAGGAACACTAAGATTTCAGAAGCAGCAACTCTGTCAGACACTTTAGAAACTCATCTCATTCTGTCTTCAAGATAATTTTATGAATTAGATACTATTGTCCCTTAGAATTCAGAAAATGGAGACTTGGAGCCTAGAAACATTCTCAAGGCTGGAAAGCACTGAGTGATAAAAATAAGACTTGAACACAGATTCCTAAAGTTTGTTCTCTTTTCTTTTTTTTTTTTTTTTTTTGAGTGTCCAGTCTATATTATTGTAGTTTCACCATTAACCCCAATCGAAGCCCTTACATTCTATCATGCCCTCTCTTCCGCAGATTGTTCCCTAGGCTTAGAAAAGGGGCACAGGTGGATGAGAAGCAAAACACTCTACTTTCTCTGGAGCTGATGTCTTGGTCTCTAGTCAGTTCTGGCTGTTTTCTTTCATGGGCTGCCAGCTTGTCCAGGCTTAACCTTTCGATCCTACTAATGAAGCACATGCAATTAGATATTTAGGTATTTAAACAGTATAATATATAGCCTTTCGATCCTACTAATGAAGCACACACAATTAGATATATGGGTATTTAAACAGTACTAATTGTTATGGTAGGTTACTTTGGTATAGACACAGATGTTTGGATGGTATGTCAATTCATGATCTACATTTTCTTCTGTCAAGTATGGCAGGGTCTTCGTGTGGTTTATAGCATCTCCTAACCATTAGAGGATGTAAGCTTGTGACATCAGCTGTGGGTTATTTCTCCAAGGAGAGAGCCAATAGCCAATTAGATTTAGTACCAATAACCCAGTTATAAATATTTCTTGTGGAGAGGGATGCATATTAAAAGAACAACAACAGAAAGATTGCATCAGAAGGCTGACTGAAATAGTGACTCGGGAGGGGTGGGAGGGGTGAGAGAGGGACACGGGTGTATATTCGATTGGTGCATGTTTAAATGACATGAGTTCAACAAGTATCCAGTTTTGCCCAGACTCTGTCTACAAGATACATGGTGTTTTAGGACTTAGTAAAAGTAAATATGGGCATATTGGACAACATTGGTTTGAAGACTGTTAAAAACGGTAATGCATCTGAGTTTGTTCTCTTTTCATCACAACAGCTGCTTTGTCATGCCTATATGTTTGCAAATGCTATGTAGACCAGTCCAAATGTCTATTTTTCCAGGATTGTGTAGATCCATTTCTAAATCCACTGACCAACCATATTTATACATATTAATAAGCGCATTATTGAACTAAGTTGTTCTATAGCAATTTCCTCTGAGCTAAAACCTTCCATCTTGGGGGGACACTGGGTAAACAGGATGTTTTGAAGGAAGTCAAACAGTCCATCCTGCAGGGAAGATCAGTAAGTAAACAACTCAATTGCTTCAGGAAGTCCCTAAAGTTGACCAGGTTCCCTAGGCCCCTCTCCACAAGACTGCTGAGAGACATTCAGATAAGGCGAACTGCATGGAAGAAATAGAGACCAGCTGAGCTGCCCTGAAGCGGCTCAGTCAGACCACCTGAGCTATCTGAAAAGTCACTTTCCAACCTGTTGAAGCAGCTGTAGGCTGTGCAGTGAGCTTCAGGTTTCCTGCTTTTGTGACTCTCACCCCTGCTGGCATGGACTTTGGATGATGCAGCTGTCATTTCTTCTCCTGGAAATAACCCCTCATCTATACTTCTTTAAATTATGCCAATAAAACTCACTGGTTCATCAAGTTGAACTCTGGTGGTGTCTTTATCTTGGTCTGTCATTGGTTCCCTGTCAGGAGTGACTTAGACATTTGTTCCTGTCCCCCCAGGAATGGTGTCCCACCACATAAGTGCCTTTATATCATGGTATGTGTACATCATTTTTTAACTGGCATTTAAATGATTTGTTTATGCTGCATTCTCAAATAGTCTTGAGCACCAGAGGGATCAGGTCCAAGGTTCTGATCATTTATCCATCTACTTTGTCTGGAACATAATGTGCATGCACAAAGCGTATCTGTTGAATGAATGACTGAGCAGATGAATGAAATACTCTAGGACTTTCAGTAAATGGTGGTGGAGAACCTTGGTCTCTGTGTGGATGATGGTGGTAGTGTCACCATCAGAAGTGCTCAGAGCTTGGCACTAACTGAACAGAGTGGATGGGGAGCCACTTTGCTGGCTCCTCTCCACCTGTGAAGGTTTTAGCAGAGGGTCGCCGATAGGCAGGGCTTTCTTAGAAGGCTAGCTTTGTCAAAGGTGAGGGAAGACAGAGAATGGAAGCCAATTCTCTACCAAGATCCCGGCATTTGGAGCTTTACTTCTATTCTTCTAGTAGCTGAATGTGTGATGAGTTCACATACTTCCCTCTGCACCTCAGTTTCATAAGGTACAAAAGGCATATGGGGAATAGAGGACTATTTCTATGATATTCTGTTTTCATCACCAATGGTCTATTGTATAAAGTTTCTTTCCTTTACCCTCATGTTTTGAAGAACTCTGATTTAGTAACAAACATCATCTTTATTTACTAAGTATATAAAAAAAAAAAACCCGATAAGCCAGCAGCCATCTTTAACTGCAAACAAAATGTACTGATAATGTGAGATAACGAATGTCAAATGCCAAAGAGATAATTCTAGCCTAAAGCAAAGACCTTGATGTTTCTGTCACCCTTGAGGCTGGGCCTAGATAAAGTCAAGATTTCCTGCAGTCTCCCTGCTGTGGTGGAAACAATCAATGGACTCCTTCCCAACCCTTCCGTTCCCAACTGAAGGCACACAAAGGGACTCAGAAGTTCCTGAGACCTGTGATTCTGTTTTACCACCCTCTCTTGTTAGAATTTTCATATTTCTGGCTAGAGCGGTACACTTACAAAGGAGAAAGAGCCCCTCGCATCTCCAAAAGTACCAGGGGAAGTTAGGATGGTGTAAACAAAATAGACACGAATAAAAGACAGTGCATTTTTCAAATGGAAGAAAACATCTACACAAAATAAAAACTTTCAGAGTACAGATGACTAGACAGAAGTGGATGTGAGAAACCAACAGACAATTGGTTGGTGCAGGAAATGCATGCTACAGGTTCCCTTACAGGGCACAAAGCAGTGAACACTGGCTCGATACTTACAAGTAATAGGAGTAGGAATAAGCATTTCTTCTATATATTGATGGGCAGTCAGATGAAGGAAATGTCCAAAAAGGAGGGAAAAAGAAAAGACAAATAAAGAAGAATTAGATTTATGTGAAATCTTGGTTCTTAGAAATGCACATATTATTTTAGCATCCCTAAGCTCAAGGAGACCCAGCTATTTCCAATGCCAGAAGAAGTGATAGAACCTTGCCTCGCCTTGCCTCAGGCAGAGGACGCCAAGTCTCACGGTTGTGGCTACTTTCACTCTGAAAGTTCTTCCTGTGGCCAACTAAAACAAGCTTCCTCATAATTGTGGATTTTGAGGGTCTTTCTGCAGCGCCCTAGAAATAAACATGTCAGTATTCTCAGGATCCAAAGAATAAGGTAATAACTCATTCAGTCTTCTCCATTTGAGGAAAGATAACATCTGAGTCTCTTTCATAAGGTCATGTGCCAAATAGGGAAACATGAAACGAGTGTCCTGTCTGGATCCCAAAGAACCATCTACATTTCCCAGGATGTAGGTGCACATGTTAGTGTTCACCTCTAGTAATAAACTTCAGATGACCTTGGACAGCCCAGCCAACAGACTCTGGTGGAATTGTTTGCTGGGATTTCTAAACTAAGTTAAAAAAAAAAAAAAGAAGCCTTGGAGGTCTTTCCTGGATTGTTAGAACTCTCTATTGGAAGCTTGAGTCTCCATGCATGAAATCCAACTTCCCTAAAGGCACAATGCTGAAGAGATCACACAGAGAGACTTGGAGATGACACAAAGAAGAAGAAATGTCCACCTGGTTTCTAGCTACTTTAGCCCGGGCTAGAATCCAAGCAAATTATCTCAGCTGAAACCTTTGGCAACATGGAAAAGAAACAAGTCAGTTTCTTTATGCCCTGCCATAGCGAAGACTAAGTCAAAAAGTATTATATTTCTTTACCTCATTAGATTTGGGGGTTGTTTGTTACACAGTAGGACTGGAGTCAAGTCTACCTCATCATGAAAGAGCACTGTACTGAGAAGAAAGAGTGGTCACACCTGGGTCAACAGACACAACTTGAATAAATCCAGTGCCTTCACGTTCTCATTGACTGCTTCGATTGAACTAGAATAGTGACTTTTCATCGGTGTTCCAGGACCCCAGGGGTTCTTCAGAGCAGGCTTTCTGCAGTGGGCCAGGAGGACACAGCCAACGTGGGGCTGCTGGTCCTTCATGGTCCACTAAAAGAAAAGTATCTCCATTTATATCTACTTTATAAATTGTAATTTCATGTAAGATGCACATAGCTAAGAACCTCCTGTCCAAAAAGATGCTTGAGAAAATCACTGCCTTCAATCATCTCCTAACTGTCCCTGCCAGCTCTTGGCTTCTGAGCAATTGCAAACCTTATGTTAAGTCCATGATATTCCCTTGGTTGTTATTTGTCTTATGTTGTAAGAAAATAAATAGGGACTTTTTAAAAAATTTCACATGAGATTTCTCCACGCTGACAATAAGCAATACAGTTGAGGGTTGAGAAAAGTGGCTAGAAAATCCAGGTTCCCAAATATCCTTCTGAGTGAGCAAGATTTGTTTCTTTCCCTCTTGAATTATTTGATTAATTGCAACCATTATCCCATTGGCTTGTCATAGGAAGACTGAGTCTTTATAATCACAGAGGTGTGTGAACACACATTTAGGGCTCTCCAATCCAACTGGGAAATGACCAAAGTCCCCAAGACAGGGCTGCGTCTAGATTTTTCTCTCAGCTACTAGCAAAACCTAACCCAATAACCCTAAAGGTCCTGAAGGAAAGTCATTCTGAGAGGAAGGAAAACACGAAGAATCATGCTGTCTTGGAAGACTGAACTGGGAAAAAATAAGCAACAGGAAAGCAAGATCTGGTGACCCAGAAAACTATTCAGCATCCTAGACCAAATGAACAATGACCATGGATGATGAAAGAGAGACTCAGATCTGTGATGGATGGAAACTGGATAAACTCATGATAAGTTATCAAATCTCCATTCACTGGCCATATGGGTGGGCAGTGTGAGATTGTTCCTATGCTTCATTGATGGCTGGTGAAATGCCAGGAAATGTTATTCCTGAGAGACAGCTCAGGATCTAAATATCTCTTGCTTCCTTTGTATGTCTTTTCTAATACTCATGGTGGAACTCAACCTCCAGATCTATAAGCTGATGGTATTAGAGGTGGGCCTTTGGAAGGTGGTTTAGAACAGAGATGCGCATCAGGATGAGGCCCCCATGGTGGAACTGGTGGCTTTATAGAACAGGAAGAGAAACCTGAGCTAACACACTTTCTGTATTCACCACATGTGCTAGATAACTTCAATTGTCAACTTTTCACACCTGAACAGAGGGAAACTCAGCTGAGGAACTTCCTCCATTGGACTGGCCCATGGCCATGTCTGTGGGGCATTTTCTTGATTGTTGAGTGATGTGGGAGGGCCCAGCTGACTGTGGGCGGTGCCACCCACTGGAATGGTGGTCCTGTGTTGTATAAGAAAGCAGATCAAGCATAGACCAGGGGGATGAGCCAGGAAGCAGCATTATGCCATGGTCTACACCATGGTCAATGCTTTATCACAGCAATAAGAAAGAAAGTAAAACACCATATTATATCACCAACCATGCAATGATGCAGGAAGACGGCCCTTCCATGAAGCTGAGTAGATGATGGCACCATGCTCTTGGATTTACCAGCAACCCCACCCCCAAACTGTGAGAAATATGTTTCTTTTCTTTATAAATTACTCAGTCTCAGGCATTTTCTTATAGCAATGAAAAATAAATGAATCTATGTATTTTCAGCCCCATTAAGTTGAGAACTAAGAGGCTAGCAGTCTAATCTGACCTCTTTCACTTCCTCACTGTGACCTTTTGGACAGAGACTCCCCTCCGGCTTGTTTCATGATCCATGTACCCAGTGACTGCCAGAGAAGACAGACAGACCAAATTTTGTTTTGCAGAAATAAGAAAAGCAGAGCTAGAGAGATGGCCTAACAGTAAAGAGAACTGTGTGCTCTTGTAGAGGACCCAGATTTGAATCCCAGCACCCACATGGCAATGAACAACTGTCTATAACTCCAGTTCCAGAGGATTTGATGCCCTCTTCTGTCTTCTGCAGGCATTTCATGACATGGGTGCACTTTTTTATTTTATTTTATTTTATTTTTGAGACAGGGTCTCTCTATAGCCCCAGCTGGCCTGGAACTCACTCTGTAGACCAGGCTGGCCTTGAACTTTCAGAAATCCACCTGCCTCTGCCTCCCAAGTGCTAGGATTAAAGGCGTGTGCCACCATGCCCTGCTTAAAGATGGTTCTTAGCCACCAGGTGGGTGCTGGGAATTGAACCCAGGTCCTCTGCAAGAGCAGTCAGTGCTCTTAACCACTGAGCCATTTCCCAGCCCTCATAGGTGCACTTATATACACACAGGCAAAACACTCATACATAGAAAATTTTAAAGAAAGAAATACAAAAAACTGGAGGAAGCCAGTACTACCACTTTTTAGCTGCATGCTCTGCAGCAAATAATTAAATACCCCCTAGCCACAGCTTCTCCATCTCAAGATCTGGGGCAGTAACTACTTATTCTTTTTTTAAAATTTTTTTAAAATTTTATTTATTTCTGTACGTATATGAATATACTGTCTGCATGCAGGTCTGTGCACCCATGTCGTGCAATGTCGCGGAGGTCAGAGGAGGGTGTCGGATTCCCCTGGAACTGGAGTTCTCCTGGAATTGGAGTTTCAGACGGTTCTTAGCCACCATGTGGGTGCTGGGGATCAAACCCAGGTCCTCTGTAAGAGTGGTCAGCACTCTTAACCGCTAGGCCATCTCTCCACCCCAGTAACTACTTATTCTTAAGAGTTATGACAACTACTATTAGATTAGATTATGCAGATTATATTCAAATAAGATATGATATATAATTATAGAATTTTACATAAAGCACATTGATCTAACTTAGTATTAAGACAATATTACTCTATCCTTGGATAAACTAAGAATAGCTAATAGGTGGTTATTTTTATATTATTATATTCACCTCATTTATAGCTTCCTACTTTCATAATCACTATATATACCTTTGGGGTGATAAAAATAGAAATTAATAATGATAAAATGAAATCAAAGAGTTAAGGAACACTTACTATATCTAGTATTATTCTAGACTCTTAGATTAATTTGTGTATTCCTTAAAACTGTTCAAACAGATAGGTAGTATCATCTTCACTTTACATATGAAGAAACTGAGGAGAATAAGACTACACAATTAGTATCTGGATTTGATGGCACCCTGGTTCTAAGGTTCGTTCTCTTAACCACTTTTGAGCAGCAATAGTTAACAGGGTCTTGTGATGCCTTGTGCCCTGAGTCATTTAATCTTCCTCAGACCAATAGATATTGTTACTCTCATTTTTGTTGAGGAGTTCAAGGCTCTAAGAGGATACTTTTCAGTGGGTCGAAGATTTCTGTATAGTTTAGGGGAAGCTGAAAGGTTTCCGTCCTGAGTTGGGTTTCTTCCAAGCATCATCTGCTTCCTCTCAGGCAGCAGGCTGTGCTTAGTATTCAGACCCTTTGACTTTTCTGTTCTCAACTGTCATGGCCACTTCCTATGACAATCTACTTCGTTATTCCTTTTCAGACACAGAGTGCCTCTTCCAAATATTTTTCTGAGTTATCCTGGAGGATGCCAAAACCAGTAGTATCTCTGACCTGGTGCCATGGAAACTCCTAGAATGTTTGTAATTGGCAGTCTTATATTACTGGGCAATCTTTTCTCAACTAAACCATAAACTATTCCAGGACACATCTTTAGTCTGTGACCACAACACAGTTTTTTCTGTATGTATTCTCTAAACCTTGAAGAGGATTTACCAAAAGTCTAAATTTACCAGGACACACTGCTATTCCAGATAGCACGTTGCCTGAAATCAGGAATCCTGAACACAAAGGCAGCTGTGCTTACAAGAAAAAAAAAAAAAAAAACAATAACCCAAACTTAATAAATCACATACTACACAATAATCTTTTTACCTGGCTGACAGGACTGACTTCAGGTAGAATTTCTCTTTGTGCCATATCATTTTAACAGGGCTAGTTTGTCTATACACCCACTCATTTGACCATGTACCCATCTATCTAGCACATAAACCCATCCATCCATCCATCCCTCCATTAATCCAACCTCAATCCATCCATTTAACAATCCATTCTTCCACCTGTCTGTCCAGGGCATAAACTCACTTATTCATCTATTCATTCACTCATCCATCCAATAATGCATTCATATTCAATCAAATATATTTCCATTATTAATTAAAAATTCCATACTAACACACTTGTCTCTGCCAAGTACTAGAGATAGACAAATGAGATTCTAGCCCAGCTTACCTCTCTATTATGAGAGCTAGGCAAGAAAATTATAAAACAGATGATAATATTATTACCACCGAAACAAAAGGCTACCACTTATGTACCAGATACTATTCTAGGTAAATTCTTTGGACTATCTCATTTAATTTCATAGGATTAACTCACAATAATTCTATGAAACATTACTATTCCCAGTTTATAGACAAGGAAAGTAAAGCTCAGGGAAGTAACTCTTCTAGATTTATATAGTTGGTAAGTGGTATGGTAGGTATTAGGATCCAGGCATTCTTACTTAACAGTCTGTGTTTATAAGTACTGTACAGTATTGTCTTTCTGATCTGACAACACAGGGAGATGTGAGAGCCTGCAGCTAGAGATTGGAATTAAAAAACAGACAGGGCAGACTGGAATCTGTGATGCTTGAACTGTACAGCCAAGGAGAAGCCAGGCCTGTAGGTGAGCATTTTCAGACAGATGGAACTGCGTTGTGAACTAGATGGGTGGACAGTAAGGTAGGGATGCCGTTGTGTTGAATGGAGTGTGGTATCCGTCCTAAATGTCATACTGGAAAACCCAGAAGGCAAATGCCCAATTATTTGTTCTAATGGATGATTCTCAGAGCACTGAAAAGAGAAGTTGTAGGGGAAGGGACAGTGCCCACAGAAGGTGCAGCAAGGGAAAGACAAGAGATGAGAGCTGGGCCCCGTCTGTTTTATTTTTACTGGGCTATTATATTCAACTTTTTTTGTAGGAAACTCCCAGTGTCTATAAGGCATATTCGAGTTAAGGATGCATCATAATAGACAGCTAATGGTCCACTGGAGTAGATAAGTAAAGAATACAAATGACAAAGGTAAGTCAGAAGGTAACTTGGATCCTTACACAGGGTATCCAGATGGTGACGTGATTATAACTAGACTGGAGGTCAGGAAGGGTTTCCTGGAGAAGGTGACTTTAGAATTTGACCTTTGCCCAAGTAATATCTAGTCATATGGATTGGATAATTATATACATTGAACAAGGAGGAAAGGTTATAAATAAAACTGTAGGAGTCAGGGTGTCACTAGGGGACCTGTCAGAATCACTGAGCATGGGGAGGGGCAGCACAGCTGGGACAGTTTCCCAGATGAGTTGAACATGTGCTGTCCCCTCATTCCTACCCATGAGCCATTGTTACTGGGGAGGAGAAGCTGTTGTGGTATTCTAGATAACAAGCTTGAGAGCATGCATTTCATTTCTGAGATATCACCCTGAATGAAGTGTGGAAGGCATCAGAGTCAGGAAGCTCAGCGAGGAGGCTCATGCACTACAGGTCTACCCCAGGAAGAGAGAGAGAGAGTGAGAAGATTTAACTAAGAAAATGTAAATATGAAGGCTTAAAAGAGTCCAGGTTGATAAAGCCACATGTGTTTGGTGAGTAGAATGGAGGACAGTGTCTGTTGGTCAACTGGGGACTTAAGATTGGGAGTCAGAGCCCTGAGGACCAGATCCTCAACTGACCTTGAGAAAACAAAAACCTTGGTTAATCTGGGCTAACTGTGTGGCCTTAAACATCCAAGAGGAAAGTATAACCAGAAATAATCAGTTAGGCCTGAGAAATTGTACTTCAGGTATAAAACTCGAGATCTTAGTAAAAAGACAAAAAATAATAAAATAAAATAAAGTAAAATAAAATAAAAGCACTGTTGTTTTGCCTGTTTTCAATTCCTACTGGCAAGTGCAGCTACCCTGTGGCTGCCACTGCTTTTGCCATCCTTCAAAGACATGAGACCACAGCTTTAACCTTCCAATATGGACGGAAGACTCATGTCTCTTCAAGAATCCTCCAAACCTTCAGTTCCAGATGGGGACTGCTGAGACATGGAGCTTGTGGATTGAGAAACCACGTATAGACTGCCATTGTTGGACTACCCAGGCTATATCATGGAGGCCAGTACAGGAAGATCAAGACAGGATGCAGTTGCTTACTGGACCTCATTTGGTGACCATGGGAAAGAAAGACCCCTGTGTGGAGCACAAAGGCAGAACTGATGGTTGTTTATGTTTGCCAAGGAGGAGCCTTCAAATAATTCCGTAAGGAAAGCATGACATCTTTCAGCCTAATAAAGAAAAAAATATATTAAAAAAGAAATCATGAGCTGAAGATGCTAAAACCTATGATGTCATAATCTTGATATATGTGTGACATGCATATATGAATATTTTGGAGTGATACAAATTGGAAGGAACAACAACAACAAAAAAAAAGACTGGGTCAAAGAACTGATTGAAATGGTGAACTTCTGCCCGAAACAGTAATCTTCTGGCAGGACTAATAGTTGCTGAGCAGAAAAGGAAAGGAAGAGATGGGGTTTGGCTAGAACCTTGCTTAGAACTGACTTTAACATTTCTCTTTGAAAGTTGCTTGGTTCTCATTTGGAGAACAAATGAATAGAGAGGTTCTGGGAGGATGCAAACAAGTGCTGGGTACAGATTTCCAAAGCCATTTATTTAACATGGTCCTGTTGTTTGGCTATGTGAAAGCACGTGGCTAGTGCCTGAAGCTTAGGGGCACTAGTTAGCTTTAACTGTCAATCATAGTCATCTGAGAAGGAGGTCTCAATTAAAGGACTTCCCAGAGTAAATTGGCATCTGGGTATGTCTGGGGGATTGTCTTGATGTAGGAGGGCCCAAACCACAGTGGGCAGGACCATCTCCTGGGAAGGTGATCCCTGGTTGTTTAAGAAAGATCGTGATAACTAAGCATGATCTTCCAGCAAGTCAGCTAGCAAGCAGCATCTTCCATAGCTCCTGATGTGCTTACATAACAGTGAGTTCCCTCGTTAAAGGTAATGCTGCTGTGTGAAACAGCCAGCATGGCTGCCTTCAAGTTCCTGCTTGAATTCCTGCCCTGACTTTTCTCAGTGATATACTTTAACCTGTAGGTTCCAATAAACCTTTGCTTTCCCTAAATTGCTTTTGGTCAGACTGTTGTGTCACAACAGGAGGGAAACTAGAACAAGCACCATGCTCAGACTCCAAGTGTATCCAAAAGTGGCATCACATTATATGAAACTTGGGGACATATGCATGCAATTTTATACCCCTCAAACACTACTACAGAGCTTTTCCTATGGGAGTGGCTAATAACACCATCAAGATATATCAGGTAAAGAACCAAGACTCTTTTAATTTATGTTGGAAGCACTCTATGGTATGAAGTTAAGAAACAATCTAGGTGACCTCACAACCTTGGGAACTCAGGGTTGCAGAGAAGAATTAGTGATGAGGACTCTTCTATGTTAGGTGCTTATGAAGAGAAGCATCTGTTACCACACAATGGTATGATGGGAGTCATGTAACACCCATTCAGAAACATTCTGAAGTCTAGATTTGACTAGTAGATCTTGAAAGAAAAATTGACCCATTACTGAATAATGATGTAAGGATGGATGGTTTGCAGTGATCTTCACTAAAACCGCCCTGGAAATGAATTGTCTCAGGGATTCTTTTTACATGACACTCATGTAATTCTGTGCATCTTCATGTAGTTCAGATTATATACAGTCCCACACTCAGAGATCAGTCAAAACAGCCAAGAGCAATACAAAAATTATTCTAAACTTTAGCTTGAGTCCTTTGGAAACCATAGGAGAATCTTACTTGATCTCCCACTAACATCACAGTTTGCCTTTTTTCTCTTAAGAACCTTTCCTCCATTATAAAACAAGTTGAAGCAACAATCACAAAACATTCTTCAGAGTTTATTGATTTTTTTCCTTCTCATTTCCTCTTCTCTCTCTTTCCTTGAGTCATCTAAATGTAAATGAATTTAGCTTCTTTCATTAAGTCCTTCCCTTCATCCTTTGCACCTCAAGCATAGTTTCTGTGCACTTTCTAGTTCTATGGTACAAAAACAGACCCCTAGCAGGAAGGTAAACCCTTTGGAGTGGGATAAGGGAGCCTTACTACTAACGATGGAGAACCTCTGAGATGGAGAAGACAGGAGATCTATGTTTATGCAGACATCTTTGTTTTCAGCTTTGGGAATACTCTGAGATGAACTCAAGATCCCTTAAAGGACTGGGGAGCATAAAAAACAGACAGTCACTGTGCCTGTGGCCATGAAGAGCAGAGAGAAGGCTCTGATGAGCTCAAGCTGGTGAAGGGAGTCTAGCAAGTATTTGGCTTTGGAGAACTCCTGGACCCAGAACTGCAGGTGACGCAGATGCCAAAGGGATCTTGACAGGGGTTCCGAGCTACAATGATTTGCTTATTATTCAGGGTTTTCTA
Source organism: Rhizomys pruinosus (assembly GCA_009823505.1). Taxonomy (NCBI): domain Eukaryota; kingdom Metazoa; phylum Chordata; class Mammalia; order Rodentia; family Spalacidae; genus Rhizomys; species Rhizomys pruinosus. The sequence goes on from VZQC01000028.1 coordinate 1,019,403, forward strand.
TTCCTTTAAACCTCTTCCTTTTAGGTTGATATGGGTAACATTTTGGCTAGCAGCAGGTTCGTAATAGACTAAATTGATTAATATCCTCATATTTATATACAGAGCTGAGGTCGGAAGAGGCTCACAGAAGTTAAGGCGTCCATCATGGGCTCTACTGACCTTAGGTATCTGCAGATGGGAAGGCAATGGAGGTCAATGAAAGAATGCAGACCTATGTTGAATTCCTTTCCTCTGCCTTCTGCTCTCTCCTCCTTTTTCCTCTTCTTACCCTTCTCCTCCCTTCATGCCTCTGCTTTATTCCTCTTTTCCCTTCTCCATACCCATCGGCAAAATATCCATATCAACTAGCAGAAAGATGTCTATAACTGCTGTATATGTTAAGTCTAGATCGGCATCCCCAACCTGTACACTGCCATCATGTCAGAATTTTGCTCTGTGGGATGAAATGGTGATCAGACAACACCTGTCGGTTGTCTCTGACGAGTAGTTTTAATAACCATGAGGGGTAAACAAAGATACTCAGAAGAGGTTCAAACTACGTGAAAGACTCACTGAATACTTACTCTCAGGCTAGAAACAGAACCCCTCCCCCTTCTCTCTCCCTCCTGCTCAGAAAGTCACACATTTCAGAAATAGCTGCTGAGAAGGAAGTGAAATTTTTTTCACAAGCTCACAGACGATGGTGACGTGGGTTAAGCCAGGCTTTAGAAAGAGCAAAATTGGAAGAGCATATCTCACTTACAAATCAGTGGCAAAGAATGAGAAAATTTCAAGTCTATCAAAGAGATATTCAATTCTATTAAATTGGCCACTTTTTTTTTCCAAGGTAGACAATCCCAGATTCACCTCTGCCTATAATATATCTGCAATGCTAAAATACTTGTCAGTGATCTTGAATACGCAGTATGCTTACCACCCCCAGAAAATCAAAAGCCCTCTGGGTCATGTAATAACAGCTGATTAGTCCCCCAGACATATAGTATGGCCATGTTTTATCAAAAATGAGGAGATGACAATTAAGTGCTATCATTAGCCCTTTGAGATCTGTGTCCAATGTTAACATGGCACCTTCTCTTTGCTTTTGATTTTCCAATGGGAAAATCAACAGCTGGATGAGAGCCTTAGCTCTTGAGCACTTCAACTGGTTGCTTAAGAAGGAAATGCTGGTGCCAGACAAATAGGTGAAGAAAGAGCCAAGTCCCTGTAAGAAAATACCGCCATCAGGGGGAAGACTATCTGACTTCAAGATGAACCCTCAAAGAGAAACACACAAAAACATCTCAGTGCCTACATGGATGAGAGAAAGCTGGCTGCATAGCTGATGGGAAACCCAGCATTTCTGAGTCATTGGCAGTTATAAATGAGGACATTGCTTTCCAATTTCTTTCTTCCTTCATATTCATATGGCTCCTTAGTAGAAGCTGGAATTAGTCTTTGGGGAATTAGCCTTTTAGATTCTTTATTCTAGGAAAGAATAAGCTTTGCAAGCATCTGTCAACTTGCAGGTAGAAGGAATTCCCCCTGGCCGTTGTTGGTGTTGTCCTGAACTCTGCATGTAACCCAACTCAGAGCTACAGACTTGGGTGCTACTTCAGTTACTAATGTCAAAGGGTATCTTCACTGTAGAAAGATGAGGTCACAGCATATATCACTATAATATGGATGACTGTTTTTTTGGCTTTGGCAGAATGGGTACTGGGAAGATAGAGACCAAGATGTAGCCTGGTAATGAAACTAAGAAACACAGAGCTGGGAATTAGGCATGGCAATGTTGTGATGGGTAGAAGCCATGCAGAGATGGTCCGGGGCCCTCCCTGTTTGTAGGAATACACAATGATTTCCCAAGGATAACTCTAGTTTATACTTACCCTTTACGTTTCCTTCCCCTCTTTAATTCCCTTGTGTTAGTCTCAATCCTATAAATTGCTCTTTAGCAGAAGGTGCCATAGTAATGGATCTTCTTGGAAATACAGGAGGAATCTGTACCTCTGCTTTCATGAGCAATGTGATTTCAAAAAATAGAGACATTTTGAGGGGAAAAAACCTATTAGTTGGCCAGGGAACATCCTTATGAATAATGAAAAGAAGCAACAACCTGGGAAGATTTAGACAGATGTGGGGTAGGAAGGAGCCCTGAACAGAAGAGTCCCTGGGCTCTCAGTCTTCTGGAGCCTTTGAGGGCAGCATGGGAGGCTGATATTGATCAGTGGGGGCTGGACAAATGCAGACGAAAAAGAAAAAAACATTACTTATCAGGATTCATCTGGAGCTCTTGATGATAGTAGTTAACTCCAAGAAGACTCATTTCATGATACGCAGAATCCCATGGCACATGGAGGTGGCCACTGGAATCACTGGCCACCTTAGAAACAGGCCTTCTCAGGTAGGGCCACTTGCCAAGGAGGCAACACAGACCCTCCAAAAAATAGCAGAAAGAGCCACAGTTGGACTTAAGTTTTTAGGACCTCGACAATCATATTGAAAGAGCCCTACTGGACAGTAATTGACAGAGCAATGGCCTGACCTCATGATAGCCTGACCTCATGATAGAGCCCTACTGGACAGTAATTGACAGAGCAATGGCCTAACCTCATGACACCTGGGATCAGCTGAATCTTCAGGGTGGTGTCAGAGACTCACCTCCTCTTGATGGTGAGCATCACACCCAGGAGAATGATGACGAACATGAGGAGGCCGGCGATCACCCCGGCCATCTTCACTGTGTTGTCCACCTGCTTCTCTGGCTCCACAGTGTTAGAATTCTGGGTGGAGGCGCCTTTGAGAGGAAAAGGGAAGGGGAAGATGTTGAGAAGGCTCACACGTGACTAGATAATATGAATACAACAGTGTCCATTATTAACAGCTATGTACCAGGCACTGTGCTAAGAGCTTCCTACACACTGTTCTATTCAATTCCTTTTGAGAATTAATCCCTGAGGTTGGAATTGTAATTGCATTCATTTGAAGATAAGGAAATTGATCTATAGAGCAACTGAGTTTCCCAAGATTGTATGGGAGCATCCTTTCCCTTTACTGCAGTCAAGGGGAAGATGTTCTTCATTAGGTCGCTTTGGCATAACGGTTCAAACCTTGGAACCACTATTCTGTTCTTAGGTTCACAGAATAATGTTTAAGGTTAAATGATGAAAATAATAGCTTTATGTTAAGGTAAAGCAATGAAAATCATCAGATTTTTTTTCTTTTTTTTTATGTGTATGAGTGTACTGTAGGTTGGTACACTCGTGTCGTGCAATGCCGAGGAGGTCAGAAGAGGGTGTCGGATTCCCCTGGAACTGGAGTTAAAGATGATTCCCAGCTGCCATGTGGGTGCTGGGAATTGAACCTGGGTCCTCTGCAAGAGCAATCGGTGCTCTTAGCCACTGAGCCATCTCTCTAGCCCCCAAATCACCAGATTTTTAGTTTTTTCCTTTTATTCCTTATAAGAAGCAAATTACAGAGTAAAAATAACATATTAAAAGAAATTGTTTGGTTTTGGAAAACATGACTAATTCTGGTTCGGGCAATTATACTAACTTGGTGATTCAGTCTCTGACAGAGCGAAGCCAGGAACTGATCACTTACTATGTCCTTAGACCTGTGTGGGTGATTCACGGCTCCAGCTTGGTCGGTCAGTCCTCACAAACACTCTCAAAGGCTGAAATCAGTTTTCCTATTCTGTAGATGACAAAACCAAAGGACTTTCTAGAAGTCACACGGTTGATAATGTTAGGACCAAGATCCTACAAGTTTGGTGACTTCAAGTTTAGACCTCCACGGTCAGAAACCTTGAATTCAACTTTCAAGTCCCCTACCTCTTCTATCCCCTGCTTTCTAAAAAAAAATGGTTTTGCTTCTGCCATAGCAAAAGTAACCAAAGAAAGTCAAAAGTCCAGCTTCTTCACAAGTTTACTAGGGATGAAAGGCAACTTCCTGCTTCAGACATTCTGGAGAGTGGCCCTTGGGCTACCAGCACCCTAGGGCAATTTTCTTTTGCTGCTTTTATACTCCTAGTATTATTCTACTGGTATCACATTCGTGTGAGACAACTTAAAGTCTAAATTACCTTTTTCCCAACCTGTCTGTCCTTTCCTGCCACATCAGCACCAACTCATCCTTCATCAGCCAATATCCCTTCTGTGGTCTCTTCTGCCCCTGGCTGAGTTTCTGTCTTCTCTAAATTCTGATAACACTTTATAACACTTTGCACATACCTCACGATATCTCTTACCACAATGTACTGATATTATTAGTTGTTTGTTTCCACATCTGTCTCCTCCACTGGTCGGCGGGCTCCTCAGGGGCAACATTATGCCTCGTTTATCTTTGTTTCCCATGTTAGCCCAGAGCCTGACTCATAAAAGGGTTCTCTAAATGTTTGCGGTTGTTTGGTGTTTAGCTAAAGGGATAATGTCTCTGCCCACACACATTTGTTCTCATGGGGCCAAATTGAGTTTTCTCTTGTTTTTAGTCATGCATTCACAGAGCTGGCTGAGTATTGACTTGAGGGATGCTTATTATTACCATAAAGCTTCCAGTCTGACTTCCCAAATTCACTGCTGTTTAAGAACAGCCTCCTTCTTCTTCTCCTCCTCCTCCTCCTCCTCCTCCTCCTCCTCCTCCTCCTCCTTCTCCTTCTCCTTCTCCTTCTTTTTCTTTTTTTGGTCTTTTTGAGACAGGGTCTCCCTGTAGCCCCAGATGTCCTGGAATTCGCTCTGCAGAGCAGGCTGGCCTTGAACTCACAAAGATCCTCCTGCCTCTGCCTCCCAAGTGCTAGGATTAAAGGCATGTGCCACCACACCTGGCTTAAGAACAGATTTCTAGCACATTGATGTGCTTCTTTCTTTTTGCTTAAGTGTAGAGTGTGCCTTGTCTCCAAGTACTCTCCCCAAACTTTTGTAACTTAGACAAGTTACATAGCTGAGTATCCCTAGTGGGAATGGAAAGCCTTCAAGAGCATAGGCTGTGTCCTCTTCATTGAGCTAATGCCAATGTCTAGCAATAGACCCCCTCCTCACAATCATTATGAACAGAAGATTGTGGAGTGGCATAGAAGAATGTGGCTAGAGCTATTTGATTTATCTGTTTATTCAATCATATATCTTCTGCTCCTGTGTATCCAAGTGCTGGCAGGCAAACTATACTGTCTCTAGGGCCAGAGAGACTTCTGGAAGCAATTGTAGATGAAGGATTTTATTCATTTCCTTCCCTAGCTAAAGGCAAGACCAACTCATCAAATCCCAGGACTGTGTGACAATGTCCTGTCAATATGCAGCTCAGTGGGTTCCTGGGGTGGTGTGACTAGTCAACTACCTCTTTAGTGGGGTCAGCTTGACATTGCTGAGTGAGAACAGTTCTGGGTTCTAAGTGGCTTCTGAATAGCTCCCATTTACCAGATTGGAGATGCGATTTCTAAGATACAGCCAATCACTAATGCACCAAACCCACAGGAAGTAGAGCACCTCAAATCACAAAGCCCCTCAACACTAGCAGTCTCTTTATTCAGATTTGGTGGAAAGGTTGGTTCTGCATTATTGAACTGGTAGACTTAAACTTCATGCTTGTTCTAAGGTCCTGTTATAGAAGTAAGGAGCTAAAAACAGAGATCCCTCTTATCCCCCTAGAGAGGCTCTTCTTACTGTAAGAGTGCTATTATCACTTGGTCCAATGGATTTGAACTCTATTCTTTAGGTAGATATTTGCAAACACCCACAATGTGGCAGCCATTTGGTAACATCATGGGGAGCAAAGGAGATGCATCCCCTGTCTTCAAAGAGTTGCAAGTACTAGCAGTTGAGGTGGGGAGTAGGGGCTGTTGTATGACCAAACTGAGAATCAGTTTAGAATCAGATAGACGAAAGAGGTACCCGAGAATTATAAGGGAACAGCAGAACAAATAGTCTTGGCTAAGGCTCTGTGATGGGGCAAGGAACCTGGTACATTACAGAAAGTGTAACTTTTGGGCAGGACATAAGAAAGCAAGGACAGTAGGCTAAGAAAGGTGTTGGAGAGGGAAACAGGAACCAGTTCACAGAGAACATCATAGACTGTGATGATGGTTTTTGTTCTGTAGCCCAAGAAACATAGATAGTCATTTAAGCACTATTCATGGAACAATCATATGGTCAGATTTATATTTCTAAGGCATTATCTCAGCTTCAACATGGAATTAAAGTGGGTTAGAGAAATGAGTTTTGAGACCATTGCAGGCATCCAGGTAGAAGATGATGGTGACAAAGATTGAGGAAATAACAGTGGAGATTCAGAGATATATTGAAAGGGATAATTACCTGAAATAGACATAGATAGAATTGGTTGGTAGATGGTATATGGGGAATACAGGGGAAAAATAACAAGGATGGTCACAGATCTTTGGTTTACATGACAAAGTAGATCATCATGGTGTTTATGGATTCTTGAAATGATGGAGAATACATTTAGATAGAAATCATGTAGGGTAATTTGAACTTTAAGGTGGGTAGCTAAAAGTAAAAGACTAGTGTGTCTGAGCTACAGGTAAAAACATGAGTCTTATATCCCTAGACAGTAATTAGAGCATAGTAGTCAACGAAATCACCCAAGGGGAGATGAGCAAGTGAAAGGACATGCAGAGGTAGAATAGAGGCTTGAAGGTCTGTAGTGTTTAGGGAGTGGGTAGAGGAAGATAAACTTGCAGAGGAGATGGGAGGACCATTGACACAAGGGAAGAAAACCTGAGTGAGCACAATACCCTATTACCAATAGAAAAAAGTATTTCCAGAAGTAGAGAAGAATTATCTGTGTCATATGCTGTTTCTAGGGCAGAATCAATTTCCATGCTCCAGGAGAAGTGAAGATTTTGGTTAAGTATTAAGAACCTTTCCCCCAAAGAATCCCAAGATGTTCCTAAGAAAAGCATCTTCAGCAGTGACTGCCACTGACCAATGGCATTTGACTTGAGGGCTGCAGTGGTGCATCCGGATATAGGGAGGTCTTATGGAAAGTCAGAGCCCAGTGGTTTAGAAAAATTCAATGAGTTTAAGCAACAGGCATCATAGCTGAAAGCACAGACTCTACATGGTTGGGTTATGCTTGGCCGGTCCACCCAGGCTTCCAATATAAGAACATGAACATTCTCTGCTACCTAGAAAATTAACTTTCGCTTACTCATTCATTAAGAGAATTTGCTGTCAGCTCTAAGAACTGCTTTTCCTGTTTATAAATGAAGGACATGGAGGATTCAAAGGTGATACAGATATAGTGAGAATGTCTCTGGAAAAAAGACCAGAAAAGATCGATGGATGGGCAACTCTGATACTGGAGAGGAAGAGGAGGGATGGAGACATGGGTAGTGCCAGTCATGTTTCTGTTGAGAGTCAGAGATATGTCCACAGGGCTGATGGTCTAGATGCTCAGTGAGCAGAATGAGGGCTGGGATGGGCAGTATACAGAAACACATCAGGGCTGACTACTCAGGGGCCTTCTAGCAATAAGATGATCACTCTACAAGTAGAGTACAAGGGCCAAATCAGAAACTGTGCCTGCCTTGTCCTGAGAATCCAAAGAGGAACGTTTAAAGAGACTTCTAGAACTTGAAACCCTTCAGAGTGTCATATCTGGGTTATTACTCTTACTCCACCTTTTATATACAAATGAAGATTAATATCATTTCCAGTCCCTAATGGGCTCTGCCTCTGACTCTCGTGACTTCTATTAATCCAGGACTGGGAGATGGAGGAAGAGTTTGGATGCCTCCTCTTGACCTTTGCCTTCCATAGGACCCAACCTGAAAGTGTTCCAAGTAAATCAGAATTGTCCATGAGGCACCAGGTGATAACTTATCCAATTAGATAAGCTTTAAGGCTGGACTGGAGTCCCCTGTGTGATGCAGTCATCAAAAACAATCTTGTGAATTCAGCTTCCTAACTCAGCTGCCTCCAACAGGAGTCTGTAAGACTGACCTTGCATGGCAGCCAGCTGTGCCCTCTGAGCACTCCCAGAGGCTATGCTAGTTTTCTCAAAGCTGCTGTGACTTGCCATGCCCTCTACTCTTTCCCCTAAAGCTATGAGGGCTTAAAGCCTCACCCCCTTCTAGATCTAGTCCCATATCCACACCCGACCTTCTTGGTTCTCTGGAGGTTGCTCCCTTCCTCAATCTTCCCCCCGTACATGTAACCTAGGGCCCATATTTGTCTTCCTCTCCCTCCTGCTTTTTCCAGTGCTACTAAGCAACTATCTCATTCTGATTTTCTCTGAGATTCCTAAGACCCAACCAGGGCAGTGGTGAGCTGTGCTACTCTGTCATCATCGGAGGGCTCTGGTGAATCTTGTCCAATTGTGGACTCCACCTCCTGAGAAGGATCTCTAGGCCGAACATCACCAAAGAGACACGATGCTATAAAGTGGTCCAACAAAAACAATATTAGCATCATGCAGGAGCTCATTTTAACATGCAGAATCAGAGGCTCCACCCCAGACCGCCTGAAACAGAAGTTGCATTTTCACAAGGTCTCTATGTGGTGTGGCTTCATAGCACAGCACAGTGCATCAGTCAGCATCAGAACTTTTCTGCCTAGAGATTCTAGTCTATTGAGATCCCGTTCTTGCTTCCTGGTCACCAGAGAGCTATTGTGGAAGATGCAACAGATTTGGTTCCTCTGATTTAAGAGGTCGAAGATAATATCAGTAGGTACATGTGACAGGGAGTAAATTAGGGGGCAACATAAGGAAACATTTTAATGTGGAGGAGTTATTCAGTGGAGCCCAATGTTTCCTCCCATGCCATTAAGCAACTGTCTCATCTTGAGTTTCCCCAGGGATTCCCAATGCACCAAGGGTAGTAGTCCATCATGAAATAGTGACAGCATGAGAACAGCCATGATTCCCAAGTCCTTTGGAAGAGGTAGCTCTTCTTTTTTACACACTCTCCATACCCATTCTCGCCTTCTTGCCTGCCTGGATGCTTAACTAAGGCTTCATCTTACATTCAGCACACTCATTGGACATGGACTTTTACTTTCTATCATTTGACACAGCTTCCTCATCTTAACGTGGTGTCCCTTAACTTCAAGATATTCATGCTCTTGGTAAGAGAAATCTTCTGTTATCCTTACAACCACAGACTCCCATACAGTCTATCTCCTTGTCCGCCCACCCTCTTCCCAGGCTGCTCACAAAGGCAGAGATGTGTCACCATCAATGGAAGGAATGGTCTGGGGACATTGTGTGTTCCTCATCAAATAGAAGAAGCTATCTGACCTTAGATGCCTCTTTGATGCTGAAATGCAGGAATATGGTTTTATAAAACTGGCCAAAAATCAAATACATGAGTTTACAATCATACATGAGTTTACAATTATACACTACTGCTAACAGGTTGTGTGATTACGATCACATCAGTTAACCACAATGTGAATTGGTATTCTCATTTGTAAAAATTGGGAGGAAATGTCAAATTCACAAAGATTTTCTAAGGATCAAATGTCATTATGGAGGTGAAAATGCTTGATAAACCCTGAGGAACTTCACACTTGTGGCCTACTGGTGTAATGGCTTTAGAACTGCTTTCAGGGTGCCTGTAGGCAGTGCATGCCAGAGGCTAGGCCCATTCCTTCTTGAAATCTGCTCCCTGGGTTTATCCAAATCCATAGAATAGAGGCAGACAGAGCCCCAGGGAGATGCACTTGACTCCACTCATATAGGTGAGACCTGCATCAGGCTTACATCTGGATGAGTTAATGGCAGCAATAACGTAATTTCCCAATGAGGGATTAATGATTCATTCTCCAAGCACTCTCAGTGGCGTCAGGCCCAATTTCATAGCTTTATTTCAGAGAACTTTCCCTGTAAGGATATGAAGCAAAAATAGAAGTCGTAGATAAAGAACATCTAATTGCAATTGATAAAATCCAAGTAAATCCCAGTGGATGCATAACCCATGCTGGTGATCATTGCTGATGGCAAAGAAAGGAGGCTGGCTCTTGGGGATGCTATTCCTGAAAGCTGCATGCTTTAAAACACACTGTGGCCTCTCAGCTATCCAAAGGCATATTATCCGCAGTATGGCTTATCTGAGGCAAATCTTACCGTGTTGGCAGTTTACCCCTGTCTACTTAATGACTTCTTTTGTTGAAGAGTTTCTCTGTCTTTACTTTGGCTTTGCATGTATCTGGCACCCAGCAGGGAAAACCTTTGAAACCCTGACTCCAAGCTGCTATCTCTATGCCAGGAAAGGCTTTAAGCATCACAGGCAACTCTGATTATGGATGTTTTGCCAAGTGGAGACAACAGGGAAAAGATGAGGGAGCTGGGGAACTTCCCAGCTCTGTTAAAGGCAAGTATGCACTATGTATTTGCTTGACTTGGCTGGATTGAATTCTCAAAACAATAGGCTATTTTAAGATGGAATCGAAGTCCAAGATAAGAAACCCAATGGAAGGAGAGCATCTGGCTACTTCATTAGAGTCCAGCCTCTAGTCTTTACAAATTGCATCCCAAAGCATTGAAAGTGTTTGTAGTTGTGATCATGAACTAGTTTGGCAGTCTTCGAGGGTGGAAATCGTAGTGAACAGGAGGGGACAAGAAGCCTGAGGAGAAACAAGTGTTGTTGCTGAGTTTTTTTTTTTTTTTAATGAAAAGAGATGCGTGTTTCAGATTTTTTTTTTTTTTTTTTTTTTTTTTTTTTTTTTTTTTGGCGAGACAAGTGTGATGTTGACACAAGAAAAAATACACAGGCTGGATGATTAAATCAGGTGCCCCTAATCCTTATAACTTAGGAAGAGAAGGAATGATTATTAGAAACCAGCATCAATCAGCAGCCAACCACCAGGAAAAGGGAAACGACTCCAAACGTTCACAGTGGAGCAGAGGTGCTGTAGAATTGGCCCACGGGATCAGAAGACATTGGTGAAATAGAGGAGCAGCCATATTGGAAAGCTAGTGAAGACTAACAAGACAGAAAGAAATGGCTGGGTCAGAGGCCAGAGGCCAGGATCATCCATCAGGATATAGAACTCTAGGAGACTTGCTGCAAGGAATTAGAGTCATGGAGAAGACACAGGCACTGTCAAAGAAGAGGCTGGGACCCAGAAGAGGAAAGCTTCCCCCTGCCTCTTGCTCTGCCAACTCTAACCCTGGTCTCCCATTGGCTAAACTCAGAAGCCGTGTGCATAGTGGGCGGAGAGGAAGCCTGCAGGTGCAAACGAGTGTGACAACAGGGAAGAATGAACATAAACTAGAAGGGCTAAGGGCCAGTGTGGGCTTTTGAGAGGTGTCTGGACTTACTAATCAGGGAGATTGGCTCATACTGTGTCATAACTTCAGCAAAGTCAGGGCCACAATGGAGAAATGATGACTGGCTTATAGGACAGCTACATATTAAATTGGGGTTTTCCAAAAGATGGCAACATAAGAGTCAGTAGGGTCAGGATACATGACCACATGTAAAACATTAATATTAAGTATAAAGAGCTAGAACAGAGTTAGCGATTTAAACTATAACCCCTACACCCATTTTTTTTATTTTATTTTATTTTATTTTTTTATTTCTGTATGTGTATCAATGTACTGTCTGCATGCAGGTCTGTGCACCCGTGTCGTGCAATGCCGCGGAGGTCAGAAGAGGGTCTCGGATTCCCCTGGAGCTGGAGTTCTCCTGGAATTGGAGTTTTAGACGGCTCTCGGCCGCCATGTGGGTGCTGGGGATCGAACCCGGGTCCTCTGTAAGAGCGGTTGGCGCTCTTAACCGCTAGGCCATCTCTCCAGCCCCCCCTACACCCATTTTTAAGCCTGTTTCTTGTAATACTATTTTAATCCTTCCTAAAACCCTATGAAACGGATTCTGCCATTATAAGCACTTCAAAGACATTGTCACTATGAGACTAAATAACATCAACAAGCAGCAGAGCTAAGAGCTAGAACCCAGAATTCAGTCTAATGCTGAATTGATTCTTATTTACTATTATACTAGTCTTTTACTTTCCTAATAAATAGGGGAAGGTGAGTTTGATCAGCCCAAACCTTGGTTGTTTTTCCTCAAATACCTAGAAGAAAGAAGCAGATGAGTGTTACAGAGATCAAGAATCTTATCTCAACCAGCCAGATAAAACCATCTTTGTATAAATACCTGCCACAGGTATTTATATTGGTTTCCGCTGGGTCTGGCACCTGCTGTATCAAACAATTCCGTTTGATACCTGTCTTTGCTTGAAGATTCTCTTTTTGTGCCCTCCAACTAGCATACCTTATTCTAATATCTAAGGGATTGATGAACATGTCATGTGAATCTTGTTCTATGAGGCAAATTATACAGGCTTTGCTCAAGTGATATTTAAACTTGACCTTTTTAACTTAAGTTCTTTCCTCCCTTTCACCTCCCTTATACATCAACCAGCATTTCCAAGCCCCTAAGACACTGAGTTTAGTTTTATTATTAATCTCCTGGATTTCTCTTTAAGACCTTTCTTGATATTTAGTAACCAAAACATCTCATATTAATTCCATAGAGAGACATGTTTTGCTCAAGTTCAGGTGAGAGTGTTTCTGCTTTATTTCTAATATTCATTCTTTAAAGTTTGTGTCTAATTTTTTTTAATTGCTTACTGTCTCTCCCACACTGTGTAACAGTACCTCTCTCACTGGATCAGGTTGATAATGGAGTACTTAAGGGGTATTATTCCATCATTCTTTTAAGTGACATCACCTAGGATGTTTTGCAAGTAATAAATAAATTGCCTCAATTCATCATATGACAGTAATTGCTTTTAGCCAAGATTTAACTTGGAGTCAGTGTCAAGTAGCTGGAAAAGACTACAGAGACACAGGCTTTTCACAGATAGCTCTACCCTTGCTATAGAAAGCAATTTAATAAGTCTTGGGTTAAGTGTAAAGAAGATACGCACTCCTAATATTCCCCCACTTCCTCAATATTACCTAGCCAGTCCTAAGAGGTTAGAATTGACTTCATCATAGCCTATACAACTAAATCTGCTAAATATTGCTGACAGAGGTGCCTTCATTTTCAGTCTTAAATGGAGGTTAGCACCCTGTGAGATGAGAATTGCTTTAATTGATTATTTGAAAGCCCTTTGGCCACTCAAATAAATCGTTCCTCCAGTGCTGATTCTGCTTCATCCCACGGATTTCCTGACTGTGTTTCCAGGTGGACTTTATTTTATACAATGTGTAGGTCAAATTACAAGAAATTACAATTACGGTTGAGTGGCTCTGTGAGACAACACTATGAGACCCTTATAGAGAATCTTTTCTGGATGCAAGAAAATGATTTTATTGTGAAAGTATTTGTCATCCACTCAAATTTAGCACCTGACTCAGTCAAAAGCAGTGATGTGCACAGGATGCTACTTATCCACACGATTGACACTTGTCTACTAGAGAAAGGGCTGGGAATCTTTTTATATATCCTGATGACCTCAACTGTTCTCCTGTGTCCTGGAGAGGTCCAACCTATGTTCATTATCAGGACCAAGAACGGGGTACAGGAAAGGATATAATTTTCCATTAGAGCCGGACTTTAAGACAAACTACAGTTAGGTACAAGATTATCTCCTAGACTTTGTAAACTGGGTTAAGTGTCAAACTTCAGTCAAGATGTTTGTTTCAATCAGGATGTGGTAAGACAGGGTCAAATGCAAAGCAGTCTTTGGCCATAGTGATGGAGTCAAACACTGTCTAAAGTTATGCTTTGAGCAGAAACCAGGGTTATGGAATTAGACAAGCCGAGTGATCTCCAAATGAACTACACTCGTTGGCACCAATTCAGCCCTAAACCACAGAGGAATGGTTTTGGACACAGCCTATCCCGGGAGATGCTTATAAGGATGAGAGTGGGCACTTCAAGGTGCCGACAGAGGATGGGGGTAACAAATAGACAATCCTGCCTCCACGGATCTCACTATTTAGTTGGAAAGCAGAAACAAACTGAAAATCTAGGTTCTACAAGATGGCTACTCACCTAGGGTTGTGTCCAGAAAAGATCATACACACCTGCATGTGAGAAGCTAGACGTCACACTCGATTTCCTCACATTGTTAGTGGTGTCGCATACACAGTGGACGTCCCCGCCACCATCTAACATCCTCCCTTCTTCTCTCCCCACACCAATCCTCTGCTGGTCCTACCAAAATCTGCTGTGCTGACAAAGATGGAGAGCGTGAGCCGGTGCCATGCAGACAATACTGGCCCTTGCTTGCAGGAATCTATGTGCTGATCCTAGAGCTCAAGGAATTCAAAGCTGTTTAGTTACCACCAGCAGCAGCAGCCACGGCCTGACTAGGGTTTAAGGATTTAGTGTGAAGAGCAGATGTAAGAGAGAACACACCCTTTTTAAGGATGCCCTGCAGCAAAGCAGCAGTCCCTAAGGACTTTCCAAGGCAACTGGTAAAAGAGAGCATGTGGTCACACTGAACTGATTGGAATTCTTCCTGTGCCGTCAAGAGCAGGTCCGGGGCAACTGTGAGCCAAGGGAGGCCTTCCCAGGAGCAATGTGTGGCAAAGACACAGAGAATACGTGGCACAAGCCTATAAAGCAAAGGCCAGGGCAGGGAAGGACCAAGAGCAAATGCTATGACTATTGACCCAGAGACGGTAGATACTGAAAAGGAAGGGCTAGACCCTGAGTGGAGATCAGTCTAGGCCAAATGTAGAATATGGCAGATGAAGATATACTAGAAGGGAGGTGGGTGCCTCAAAGACATTCTTGGTGACATCTGTGCTTGGTTGTGGGATCTTCAGAGTCTATCCACAGGGGAGGCTTAGTAGTGAGGCTTAACCATGGACCGCTGCCCCAGGCTCTGGCTCAGTGTGTTTATAAGCATATGAGCTTGCAGAGCTGTGGTGAGAATGACCACTGGCTGGACAGCTTGAAATAACAGATGTGGCTTCTTCCACTTCTGGAAGCTAAAAGTCTAAACTCAAGGGCCATATTTGCCCTGAGATTGTGTAGATACTTCTTTTCTTTTCAGTTTCTGGTCGTCCTCAATCCTGGCATTCTTTGCCTTCGTAAATGCACAGCTCCAGCCTCTGCCACTCTTGTCTTATGGCATTCTGCCTCTGTGTTTCTTCATGGGATACTGGATTAGGGTCTATTTCTGCCTTGACGAATCCCATTTGCCAAATCTTGCTAAATAAGGACATACTCACAGGTACAGGGATTACTACTTTAACATATCTTTTGGGAGACAAAATTTGACATCTAATTTAGTTGAGCCAGGATGTTTCAAGGAACCTGGGAATGGGCCTCAGATGGGAAGGGATCTCAGCAAGACCAAACACTATCTGAGGTTGTGGCCTACTGGCAGCTTGCATGGAGAAGAAAGAGGAATTCTTGCTTAGATGTAGTTGGGAGCAGAACATAAGCCTTCAGGAAGGACAAGGTGTCCTGGCTCTCTGCCTGATCTACAATGCAGAGTGCATTGGGAATGAAGGCCCTTGAGGCTCTTATTCAGAAACAAATTCAATTTTTTTTTCTAAACAACTCTAGACAAATTAGACCCTCAAGGGATGACTGTGCTACCTGAATCAAAGAGGCAAGAGGGGGAAAGAAGACAGACATCTGCCTAGCTGGGGGCAGCTTAATTCAGTTTATGCCTCTGCAACATGCAGTTTGCAGCAGGTATCAGAGGCCTGGAAAAGAGGGAGGCTGCCCGGAAGAGAGTGAAAAACACATAGCAAGGATTAGTGGAAGTGTGAGGGGGATCAGAGAGAGCAGCCAGAAAACATGCAGCACAGAATTCAGATTAGCGCAAGGAACCCAAGCGAGGGTAATAAAACCAGCAGCTAGCACACACGCGATTGTGGAGATTCCAGCCAAATCCACCATGAATGTGTTTTCTTTTTTCTAGCCTTTGTCTCCTGGCTTTGGAAAATGGAAACACTGAATCACTATGTTTGGACTAAAACTGGATCTATCCTTTTCCCCATAGGATGGGTAGAAAAGCAGCTCTGTTATTGATAGGGGCCTAGAGCTGCTGTTCAAAATGGCACACCAAATCTCCCCCACGACTCTGTTCATAGGCTGATGTCTCCTGAGCCAGCTCCACACAAAACCAAGGCAGACATGAGGCTCAGCAGGACTAGGACCAGACCGTTTGGGAGGAGTCCCATTTAGAACCTTTGGGAATCATTCTCCAGGAAGCTTATTGTAGGGGATTGAAAACCAGTGCTCAGTGACTCACAGCTGCCCTAACAAAATGGGAAAAGGTGAGTTGGGTAAGATGCTTGAATCATCACTAGGTACAGGAAGAGGGTGGGGCAGGCTTGGGAATACCATGCCTGGCACATGTTCTCTCAATGTTACCCACTTGCCCATTTATCAGACTATGTATGCATGAGGTCAAGTGAAAAACCAACTGTATATGTGCTGGGAACAGGGGAAATATTGGAACAGAATCCAAACAATTTCAAGGGAATGTGCTTATGCTGAGAATGTGTGCTGAGTTCAAGTAGAACCCTCACTTAAGCCTGGAGGCAGTTGGTCATTTCCTTTAGGCTCAGCTTGAGATATCAGGGTCCAGAGCTGGTTGTGCAAAGCTCCTAGAAGGTTAGTAAGCCAGGCTATGGAACAAAAGCATCTCAGCTAAGGGAGACAGCGGTGTGAGAAGGAAAGTACTTCATATGCCATCAGCATGAATGGGGCTAAATGCAAAGGAAGAAGTAAAGTTGGAGAGATGGAGAAGGTGCAGGGATGTACTGGTTATCCCCTGGTGTGAGAAGTAAAGTTAGATGGAGAAGGTGCAGGGATGCACTGGTTATCCCCTGGTGTGAGAAGTAAAGTTAGAGAGATGGAGAAGGTGCAGGGATGCACTGGTTATCCCATGGTGTGAGAGAAGCCTCAGGGATGTGTTAATCAGGATCAGATACTTTTGTTTTGGTCTTTTGAGACAGAGTGTCCCATGATTGTTAACTACCATGTGGGTTCTGGGAACACAACCTGGGCCCTCTACTAGAGCCACAAGTGCTCTTAACTGCTGGGCCGTCTCTCCAGTCCCACCTCGATGGGATTCTTACCTATTTCCCCGTCCCTCATTTTTCCCACAGACCCCAGTTATATCCTGGCCACTGTCTGTCTCTAACCACCAGACAGCTTCCCTGTTTGCCTGTCCCTTTCTGAGTTTCAGTTTCCTTATCTATAAAATGGGTATAGGTTCACAATAACCACAATACACGTCTAAGATAATGTCGTATAACCCCTTTGTTCTCTGAACATTAGTCAACATTGATATTTCTGCTTTGCAGATAAGGAAATGGGACAAATTAGTAGTTTAAAATCCCACAGCTCAGAAATTACATGGCTTCTGAGACACAGTTCTAAGCCACTCCACTGTAGAATCTCTAAGTACTTGGACATCATAAGTGCTCACTAAGATATGTTATGGTCAGAGAGTGGTAAGTACAACTAGAAACTGTCTAGGGAGACCTGGGTTCAAATCTCAGTGCTATCATTTCCAAGTTCTGTGATTTTCAATCATCTAAATTTCAGTTTCCTCTTTTGAACTATAAAATCAGTACCAGGCTTGGCAGAGATTTTGTCAGTTTTTACACAAGTTAATATCAGCATCTTCCCCAGCATGGAAGATGGATGGAATACATATTTGCCATTTCGTTGTTCTTTTTAAACTTGTCAGACATTCTTCGGAATGGCCATTGCTCTATGGCCTGCATGTCTCCTTCACTCCTCACCAGGAATCACCCAGGATGGTGGCTGTTCATCCTGAAGCCTCACTTGGTTCTTCTCCCCCTAGTTCCTGTTCTCACACCATCCAGGGGCACAAGCTCCATGGGTATCTTGTTTTGACCTTAGGGTATACAAGGCCACAGGGCCTAGGCAGTGATCCTGGGAGGCTGCTGTATTGTCTCATTGTCTCTTTTTTCTGACTACACAGTCCTATCCCAAAACCTCCAACTCTTTATACATGGACCTGGGATGTCCCCCTGACACATTAACTCTATGGGTGGTGACAGAGGATCCCCACTGAGGATATTATAACCTGAATCTTGTCACTGTAGCAAGGCCCCGACTTAAACAATTGGAATAAAACAATAGTAGTTTAACATGAGATGCACAGGAAAGAAGTGAACAAAAGGAAGGTGTATTTAATGTTATTTGGCTTTCACGATCTTGGAGTTCAGCAAGGACTGCACCCATTTTCCAGTCGTCCCTCACTGTGACTAAACCTGGCTGGACAAGAACTTACCTGTATTATTTCATAAATGAGGCATCTGGGGCTGAGAGTGCTGAGTGACTTGCTCAGGGTCCTCCAGTTTTAAACAAAACAGTTTGGCCTTCTGATGAGAGCTTGTGCTAAAGCCTTCTCCTTGAGGAGAACTGAGTAGGCACTGGGTATGGGCAAGACAATTAAACCAGAACGTTCTTGGGATGACATTTAGGGCATCCACTCTGGCTCCTACCTGGACACTGCTCATTCCCTATTAGGTCTAGAGGCTGAGGCTTGCCACATATATGGGAGGGCCCTGAGAAGAGGCCTTCTTTCTGCACTAAGTGGCACTGGACCAAACAGTTCTCACAGGTGAAATGTTAGTTCACTGGTAACTCGTTCACTGTAGCCTCAAATCAACTCTCCAGAGAAAAATGCCCAGTCTTTGCTAGAGAGGGTTTTGCCTTCTCTTCATGGAAGCATCCCTAGCCTTGGTCTGTTAGATTGCCACGCCTACCTGTACAACTAACCACCTGTCCAGATGTGGTCAGATGTCTTCTGAGGTGTGCAGTAGAGGGAAATAAATAATTACAGAGCTTCAGTTCTATATTTGCTTTTTTGCTCACAAAGCAAGGACTAAGAAGATGAAAGTACATTTCATCTCTGATGTGCACTGCCTCAGATGGTACTCACTAAACTGTGTGTGTTCACCATCCTACACGTGAAATGAGTCTACTGAGACTAAGGACCTGAACTTTAGCATTTATTTCAATGAATTTAAGATTTAAAGGTGAGGCAAATGAACGTGTTTTCTTATTGCACACAATTTATGTCATGTGTGTGTGTGTGTGTGTGTATGTGTGTGTGTGTATGTGTGTGTGTGTGGTTTGTATGTACCTGCTAGTGTCAGTGTATGCATGTGTGTGCAGTGTAAGCATGTCCGTACATGGGCGTATTGCATCCGGAGGCTAACATCATGTCTTCCTCAATTGCAATATACCTTTATTTTTTGAGACAGGGTCTTTCATTGAATCTGAAGTGACTAAATTCAGCAAGGCCAGCTGGGGAATGGGTTTCAGGGATCCGCCTGTCTCTACCTCTCCAGTGTTGGGGTTAAAAAAGTGTGCTCAATGCTAGGGTTAGAGGTGTGTGTGTGTGTGTGTCCACACTAGGTTTTAAACTGGGATCTGGGGATACACTTTACTGACTGAGCCATCTCCCTAGCCCATGGTTTTTAACATTTGAATATTACTTTCATTTTAACTGTTTACAGCTTAGTATCTGAAATGAGACTTGCCTTAAGTATAGAAGACATCAGATTGTAAAGTCTTAGTGCAGAAACAAAAGAATGCAAAATACTTTCCATTTAATAGTTTTGTAAAATATTGATTACTGTTAACCATGCCATAGGCCATAGGATGACCACCATTATAGAGAATGATCCAGCACCAGATGTCAACAGTGCTGGGGTCAGAAGACTTGCTATAGAGCAGGAATCCCTTGAAGGGAAGACTGGCGATTCAGGGAAATGGAAGAATTAACTGTAGCTAGCTGGGTAAAGAAGTTGATGTGCTGACCACATTTGTCTCTCAAGTGTAGTCCTGGCTGAGGGTATGATTGATCCCTTCTCTACATGAGGAAATAAAATCCAGCGAGAAATAACTAACCCAGGACCACCAGACCAGAAAGGGGCAGAGCTGAGAGCTGAAATCAGCTTCTACTCATCCCCAAAGCCAGCCCATCCATGCTACATGCACAGATCTCCATGTTGAAGCAACTGAAAGGGGCTGCTTGTGCTTACAGTCGAATACCCCCATCACTCAGAGCCAGGCCATTATTATTTACATCGGCCATTATTGTCACCAGGGGACAGACATTAACAAAAGTACCCTTTGAAAGGGACAGCCTGCTCTAAGAAAAAGACTCACAGGCACCCCACTCATCAAATGAAGCTGAGAAACAGGCAGAAATAAATGGAACGTAATGAAATAAACCTGTCAGAGGAGGAACATTCAGATGCCTCAGAAGGCGAGAGGAAAGAACAAATATGTCTGATATGGGATTGGCTCTGTTTAAAGAAAACATTATCTGACTGCTTGACTTGAATAGAGCCCAGAGAACAATGGCCAGCAAAAATGGAATTACTCACACGCACTCCAGAGAGGCACTGATTCTCCATAAATTGGGCTTGGGGACAGTGGCAAGAGTCATTTTCCTTTCATTGTCTTTCTGTATGCTCCCATGTGTCCATGCATGATTTCTGCCTCTCTGGAGGAGGGCCAGGAGCTTCTGTTTTAGGGACTGTCATTTGATAAAGACCTACTACGTGTTGCTAATATGCAGGGCACTCCATAAGGTTATCTAATCTAATCTTTAATATGACTGTGTGAAGGAAACATAGTACTTGGTTTCCCAGGTGAAACAAAGCTATCTTGCATTGTTTCTATAATGAGGGAATGGTTGAGGTTAGATGTTTGAGGTGTTGCCAGAGATGTACTGGACAGTGGTGGCTCATGGAAATACAGAGAGAGAATTAAGCAGGGCCACAGTGGATTCTATTGAGTCTCTACCCAGGTCTCCTTTATCCAGCTAGTGTACTTACTACCCAGATACTGTCTATAAGTGACTCATAGATATCTCCCACTCCAGAGAGTGTCGCATTTCTCTAAAGGTTGTGAACCCTCATGACAGCCCATGACCAAGGGGTAATTAATGCATGGGACCAATTATGTGCAATAGTTCACATCCCAGAGGCTCCTGAAGCTCAGACTAACACAGCTTTCCACATCATCTCTTACGTCTGTCCACTGCTCTATTCCATCTCCATTTCTTTCTTTCTTCTGAGCACATCCCATCATTGAATAACCTGCACAAGATTCCAAAAAAAAAAAAAAAAGGTGGACTGTGAAGGTACCACATGGAAGTGGTCATGCTATCCCTGGTGTTCTATTTCCCGTCACGATAAACTGTCCAGTCAGTGGTTAGGAGAGGCAAGGCCATGATATGGAGAGGACTTTGAGAAAGATGGTAAATGTCTGAAACCCCTGGAGAAGTTTTCATTGGTCAGAAAGGATGTCTGTGGGAAGGAAAACTATAGATTAGCAGCTATCTTCCCTCTTTAGGTTCTCAATGTGCATTTGATACATGGGCTCTGAATGTTTTGAAGAATGGAACCTGTTTATGTGAAATGAGTTCCACCTATGAAAGAAGTTGGTATTTACACCAAGCAAACACATGAGTTTGAGCTTTTCTACTTGAGCTCCCTTGACATATATCATCTTGTTTAGTCTTAGAAAGCAATTTCAGAGGAATCTGAATTGTAGAGTCCATAATGTCAACTGTGCCCTCTGTGAGGCAAATATTATTTCTTTATAAAAGATAGGAAATGTTGGATCAATCACATTTAAAGGGTATGCTGGGACCCAAAGTAGACCTGAGATCATGGTCAAATCTATGTATTCCCTAGAAAGAGACCCCTCAGACCACAACTCAGTTGTCACTTCTCCCCTGAAGCACTCCCTCTGGTTCCAAAAGTTTGTGCGTATTTGTGTGATTGTGTGTGTATTTGTGTTTGGAGCACGACACACTTAGCATTATTCAAAGTTGCACAGTTTTATTTGTGAAGATTTCAGCTTATTATTGTATTCCGCAGTACTTAGAACAATGCCTGGTACATAGTAGGTACTTACTAAACATCGGTAGAATGGGAGAATGGACTGATAGAGGGATGCATGAACAGGGAAGCGAGGGGAAGGTGATTGGATGGATGAATGGGTGGATGGGCAGATGGGTGGATGGCCGGAAGGATGTGGTGGGGAATGTCAGTTGTTCTCGGGTGCCCCTGGCCTGGAAGCCCCCTGAATCTGGTGCTTTCCACTCCCTCCCACCTGCCCAGGGGCTCTGGCGATCACCTGTGGTGAGAAGACAGAGTGGAGTCCCCGGGGTCACCTGGGCGCTGCCCGTTGGTGCTGACCACAAGGAAGCCAGTCCCCAGGCAGCATGCAGAAGAGGAGAGAGGAAGAAACACTCATGAAAACGTGCGGGATGTGAACAAAACCACAATTCTTGTGGCTCCGAAGAACTCACACTAATCATCAAAAGAACCTCATGATTTAACAAAACAGGGGCCTGAAATAGATTTTTAAAAATGGAAAAAGAGTAAGAGTCACCATTTATCAAGTACCCTCGACATGCCAGGTCCCCTGCCAGGTAACTCACGTACAACGTTTCTAAGAAACAGGACAACCAGAAAGGTCAGTAGTATTACAAATGAACCTGTCATTTTCCCAGCCAAACTGTATCTCACCCAATTTTCCTTTTCTTTGTAAATGGTAACACCACCCACACAGCTCCTCAATGTAGAAACCTGGGTGAGTACCCTTTACTCCTATTAGTAAGGGTGACTACATTTTACCCTAGCTTTTTCCTGACCTCTCATTTGGAATCAGTTACCAGGTCTTACTAATTCTACTCCAGACAAGCTCTTAAAGATGCCTTCTTCTCTCCACTTTCTTTCCACTTTTTCCAGTCACCATTATGTTACATTCAGATCATTTAAGCAACCTGGTGTGGCCTCCCTGACTCCCAACCTACTCCCTTCCCACGGACTCTACCATTTGCTTAAACCCTGCACAGACCCTCAGCGATGAGTTCCCTGCCTGCCTTGCAAGTCTCAACCCTCCCTGCCCCCATCCCACCACCATAATCCGCTCCAAGCACATAAACCTATTCCCGTGACCAAAACAGCACTTTCTTATCTTTAGACCATGCCTGGGCCAGTCCCTTGTGTGGCATGTGCTCTCTCCTGATTCTTCACCTGGCAGACGACTGTTAATCTTTCAGGGATCAGTTTTGAACTCTTCCCCTCTAGAATCACTGTATCTGGAACAGATCTTCCCATAATACTCGCTTCTCATATTGTGAGTGGGTGCCTTCTCCTTAACTCTGTAGTCTCCTTGAAGGTGAACACAGTGTCTTGTTGCCTGGTGTGCTCCTGTGGCATTGTTCACGGTACATAGCAGGCACTTGGTAAATATTTGTTGGGTGAATGAGTGAATGACTAACGGGGGCTCAAATCATTTTTATAATTTGCTCAAGGTCACAGAACTAGTAACTAGCAGAGGCTGTACTTAAAGGCTAGTTTGCTTAACTTTCATGTTCCTGTCTTTTGAAGCCTCTAAAGAAAGTAATATCAAATTCTGAAAAGTGTCACATGCTGTACTGGAGATGACAGGGTTCCCCAGTCATTTATCACCCAAACTGCACAAAGTCCTCATGCCAAGTGGTGAGAGAGATGCAGTGTTCCAGACCAAGTGAGAGATGGCAAATGGCATTATTTCAAAAATGACACAACTGGCAAACTCGATCAACAGCTTCTAGTACACAGTAATCATAATATTCTTCCTTAAAGATACATGGAGTTTTGTCCCTTTCAAAGTACATTCTAAGTCAGTGGTCAGCAAGCTTCTTTTGACAGTCAAATCTGGTGTGTTTGCTATTTTTTTTGTGGGGGTATATGGTAAGAATGTTTTACAGCTTTTTTTTCAATGGTTGGGGAAAAAAGAAGACTGATATTCCATGATACATTGTCCTAGTTAGTTAACTGTCAACTTGAAACAAAAGGAATCTCAGTTGATGGCTTGCTCGGATCAGAAGAGCCTATGGGCAAGTTTATAGGAAATGTTGTGATTATTAATTGATACATAAGGGCTTGGGCCACAATGCTGGCACCGTCTCTTAGCAGGTGGCCCTGGGATATATCAGAAAGCTAGCTAGCCATGAAGCTCTCACCCAGCCACAAGCAATGTTCCTCCACAGTTCCTGTTTCAAGATCCTGCTTATGTTTCTGCCCTGACATCCCACAATGATGGACTATAACTTACAAGCTGTAATAAACCCGTTCCTCCCAGAAAGGGAGAAAATTATATTTTCCCAGAGTGTTTCATTACAGCAACAGGGATGAAACGAGACTATAAAATATTATATAAATTCAAATTTCCATTCCCAAAGTTTTGTTTTAACACAGCTGTATTTGTGTGGAAATATGCAACTGCTTTTGTATTTCAGTGACAAAGTTGATAGCAGTGACAGAGACAGAGGTTTGCAAAGTTGAAAATATCCACTCTCTGGTCTTTTATAGAAAAGTTTGCTAATCCCTATTCTAAGTGACTATTTCTATTTTTTTTTATTAGTCTATTCTTTTCCCAGCCCCATGAGGCAGTCCAAAAAAGGAGTGCTGGGCTCACAAATCAGAAAAAGAAATAAAACCTTGGGGGAGGACGTGACTCATCTCCTACCTGCCTCTTTTACCATCTTAATTGCTCTTTCTTTCTGAAGCCTTGCCTCTGCCTCAGTCCATCTTCTCCACCAATTGTCTTTTAAATTTATTTTTATGTGTGTGAGTGTGGGGATCTGTGTGTGGGTATGTGCACACGACAGCTGGTGCTCACAGAGGACTGATGCTTCAGATCCCCTTGGTACTGGGGTTATAGGAGGTTGTGAGCCACCCTACCTGGGTGCTGGGAACTGAATGCAGGTCTACCACAAGAATGGTAGGTATTCTTAACCACTGACCCATCTCTCCAGTCCTGATATGTTTGTTACTTTTGACTGTACCTAACCACATCTAGTGGCAGGGCATGCTGGACATCCTTTCTTTGCCTGGCCCATTCAGCTGCATACTCTCTTGACTCTGATGATGTGTATGTCTACTTCCTTGACTTGAAAAACCTTCTTACCAACCATATGCTCTAATTTTTTCCTCCATGGTAATTTTCACTCTTCTTTCAAAGCTTCGGATGGTGCCTACACACACTGAGAAAGCATGTAGTAAATGAACCTGCATTTCCTTTCTTCTTTCTCCACTGGTATCCTGGATTTACCTTCATCATATCCCTTATTATACTATGCTTATACATGTATTTGTTTATCTTGATGAGTGATTACTATAAACCAGCTATCACATAATTTATATGCAATAGTATTTAAGTTCTTATATTAGTCAGTGAAATAAATGGCATTGTTGTTTTTGTTGTTATTGGTTTGTGGATGATTAGAATGATATACAGAGCAGTTACAGACCTTTTCCTGCCTAGAATCTAAAGCTATACAAATCCAAAGATAAGGATGTTAACTCCTAGGGGATGATGGACCACATACCAATATAAAGGTGCATTTGACAAAGAATACAAGCTAACTGAATATATAAAACTCTGATTTGATACTTTTCATTTACTAACCATGTCACCTGGAAAATAACATGCATTTATAAGTCAGATTCTTCACCTATAAAGTGGGGATAATAATAGATTTCTCATAAAATGATTTTAAGGGAACATGGAAAGTTTTAGTTTAGCTGGCAGGCTCAGAGGAGGGGCCTCCTTGCCTCACTCTCTAGGGTGACAACTCTGCAATAATGCTTAGGTAGCAGTGATATGAACACAGAGCTGGGATAAGCATCTTCTAGTGAGTGGAGAATCAGAAGTGATGGATCAAGTATCTGAGAAGAACAGAAAGGAAACAGGAACAGATGGTGCACTTGTACTGGAAGTGACTAGTGTTGACCAGTGTGGTTTCCCTTCTGAGATACATAGGAGAGAACACATCGTCTTGCAGTTAGGCTACATCATGTGACTAGTTCTTATCAAGGCCACAGAATGGAAACAGCATTAGTCATTTCTAGGTGAGATATTTAATACCAAAATGACTACCTCTGGTTTCTTTTATCTTGCTGTGGACACATACATCTTAGATGGCATAGCAACAAATAAGCATTTGTGCTATTAATTTAATGGGATTCAGGTATTCATTTGTTATTGAAGTAAAACTTGTCCTATCCTAACTAAGTCAGTTGAAGAAGAGGTGAAGTCTTGCTTTCTCCTGTATCACCTGCTCTTCCCGTCTGGTAGGTTTTTACTGGTGGATTCATGACTCCTCTTTCTTTGCCATTTTCATGATATATATATATATATATATATATATATATATATATATATATAATTTTTTCATGGCCATGAATGGAATATTTATGACTGTGTGAAGAACAAGGAGGACAGAATGGAGTGCCTCTGACTTCTTGCCTCTTTTTCCCTTCCAAAGCAATGAATGTCAAGTGTATAGAGATACTGCTGGGCTACAGATGCCCCCAGAGCAGACAAGCTTGAAGACAAACTAATTTCTTGGCTTATTAGTTTCAATATGTTGTGGAAGTGAGGAGAGCTGAGGGCTCCTTGAGCCATCTCATTTTCTGCCTCAGATTCTAGGCCTTAACTTTGCTACCCCTGAGGAAATGCAAAGATTGTGACATCCTGAAAAAGATGTATTAGTGGAAAAAGATCATTAGTGGAAAAGAGGTTTGAGAGGGGTTAACAAGTAGAAGATAAGTGATCTCACCACTGGTCTGTTGAATATTGCATCCAGTCTATGATATCGACAAATTTCAAATGGTAATGTGGAGTCAGAGCTGAGCTACAGTTCCTGGGGATTTTGAGCCTTTCATTTATACTTCTGAGCCTACCTAGCCTCATTTCTTGAGTACAGATAATAACAATGACCAACGTGTATTTAGGGCCTGATACTTCTAACATCTCATCATTACCTCATGTCAACAGATACCATCCCATGTTAGGCAGCTAGATCCTGCCAGTTGAAACATTACATCCTGGAGGGAATCTAGTTAAGACTCAAAAAGTAAACAAAAGTCACAGGTCTCAGGAAGCTCCTGAAGCTTACAAGATACACAAGGCTCCTACCCAAGGTTATATAAGCAATACCAAGTGTTAGGGATTGGAGATTCTGTTTAACAGAGCTCCATATACCATACAGCCTGTCCTTGGGATATAGCTTTCATGAGTCAGCACCCATGCTTGGTGGGGTTTTTAGTGATGCAGCTACCTTTGAGACATCAATACTCCTGTTAACTAACACCAATAAACTCACTGGTTCACTAAGCTAGATTTGAGATGAATCACTTATTTCATCTATCATTGGTACCATATTTGGGGTGCACAGATGTTTGTTCATGTCTCCCCGGGAAAAGTCACACAATACTAGCACACATAGGTGGTTAAATTTTTCAAACATATTTTCCCCTTGTTTGAAGACCACAGTGAAAGCTCATTAATGGGATCTAAACCGTCTTTATTTCTTACCCTTGTTTTTGGCTTATTCTGAATGTTTCTGCATCCTTGACTCTTACCTTTAAATAGCTCCCTTTGCCCTTAATGAGATGCAGCCTTTTGAAGCACCAATTTGAACTAAGGTCAACTCACGTCTTTCAGGTCTAGAGAAGATAATTCTCCTATTTAGTTGAGAGGAATTCACTAAGACTGCACTGGCATGTGCTGAAACGACAAGAGTCAGTGTTGACTTCTGCTTTCTGGACTCTCTGGTACCAGCTTTGGCCTTTCTGAGTGGGGCATGGAGAAGGGATAAGTGCAATTTGAGCTAATCTAGAGAGCAGTGGGGTAGAGAAAGCACAAAAGATCAGAGAGATGGGCCTAATCTAAAGTATTTATAAACAGATCATTGGAGCCCCTATTTGTCATAGACTTCTGAGTTTATTGTTGGTATCATACAGTAGGACCATTTTCTTGTCTTTAAAATTGCTGTAATCTCTGTACGCACTTAGCTTAAAAAAAAAACATAATCCAATGGAGTTCTAGGCAGCAGTAAAAAAAAAAAAGACAACATCATGAACTTTGCAGGGAAATGGATGGAACTAGAAGGTATTATGTTAAGTGAAGTAACACAGTCCCAGAAAAATAAATGATGAATGGTATCCCTCATCTGTGGATGCTAGTACCAATAACCTAGTTGTAAATATTTCTTGAGGGGAGTGATGCATATTGGAAAGAACAACAACAACACCAACAACAGAGGGGACTGCATCAAATAACTGACTGAAAGGATGACTCTGGTGAGGTGGGGGGGTGGGGGGGTTGGGATGGGACCAAAATTCCTGTATTCAATTGGTAACATAATCTTGTCAAAAAAATTATGTAAAACAATAATTAAAAATAAATAAATAAATAAATAAAATAAATGCTGGTGGATTAAAAAAATAAAAATAAAAAAAATGTAAACCCTAGCCGGCAGATGGCACACGAGCCTTTAATCCTAGCACGTGGGAGGCAGAGGCAGGTGGATCTTTGTGAGTTCAAGGCCAGCCTGGTCTACAGAGTGTTTTGCCAGGACAGCTGGGGCTATAGGGAGACCCTGTCTCAAAAAGGCAAAAAAGACAAACCCAACCCCCCCCCCAAAAAAAAACCCGTAATCCAAGGAAACCTGTGACTCTGAGTAGTGCTAGGAGAAGACCGTCCTGACACAAGTATGGATCTGCTTCAGTTGTGTTGCTGTGAGCCCTAGTGTGCCTGCCGTGTAACTGAACATTGCCAGGAGGGAATCTTCTACAGAAGTATTTTCAGGTTCTTTCAATTTTTATAATGACAGTTATTACTGCAATCAATCATTGGTAATACATTTCTGGTTTTAAAAATTCAGATGTTTTTCTAGTTCTGTACCAAAGTGCTAGTGGACTTCCATCAGTTTCTGACAACTAAACGTTTATTTTAAACAATATATATATGTGGAGCTTAAGGTTTAAGAAAGAGCTGGGTAAATTGGGGTCCTCTGTCATTTTTGACTTTAAAAAATAAATCGAATGTGTTTGGTGCATTCTTTCATGAGTTGGGACTGCAAAAAATAAATGCTGAAGGCCAAGGGCAGCATTATCCCTTTCAGTTTCTGCACTGTGATTCTACACTTGGCTGATTGATACACAGAATTGCATCAGAAGTTACATAAGAATCTGGTCAACGTGGGACTTTCTCTTTCTCGCTATCTCTTCCCTTCTCCTTCCCCACTCCTCCTATCTTTTCTTTCTCTCCTCCTCCTCTTCCTCCTCCTCCTCCTCCTCCTCCTCCTCCTCACTGAGACCTGACTAGGTCTGGACCTCTAGTGAAGATTCAGAAGGCCAAAGGAAGGAAGGAAGGAAGGCAGGAAGCTTACTGTCTCTTATCTATCATATGTTTGAATAATTGATAGAAACGATTGCTGAACCTGGTTGTAAAAGTTATTCAGTAGTCTCATAGATGTTAAGTTACCTGTTCCACGTGAAACAACTAAGTTTTGGAGGTAGGATTTAACACCAGGTGTCTCTGATGTCGCCATAATTTGTGCAAATTTCTCAAGGAAGTTTTATATAAGACAGAACCTTTCACATAGAATTGCTCCATGTAATTGGTAATTTTCTAATAAAGTTGACAATTTCTTTTTTTGTCTTTTTGAGACAGGGTCTCCCTTTAGTCCCAGCTGGCCTGGAGCTCACTTTGTAGACCAGGCGGGCCTTGAACTCACAGAGATCCACCTGCCTCTGCCTCCCAAGTGCTAGGATTAAAGGCATGCGCCACCACGCCCGGCTAAAGTTGACAATTTCTACATCTCATTTGGCTTCTAAACCCTTTGTGGGCTGTTATTTTGTGGAAAAGGAAGCCACGGATATATTGTTCCCCTGTGTCCACTGGGCCCCAGTCAGCATCTGTAAAATGAGGGCATCTCCCTGAAGAATGGCTATTTATTGTCCCTGCCAGTTCCTGCAGGAATGAGGATCCATTATGTAGAGGTAAATGTTGGACAAAATGGCTCACACCAGGCCACTCTGCCTACACTTCATGCCTGTTGTTATTGACGATGGCTTTAGCCCATTGCTACTGGACAGGACAGAACTGTGGGTGATTCTGGCCATCTTCTCAAGCTTCATCATTCTGGAGTTCTGCTTTCAGCACCTACTCCAAGGGGGGCTGTTTTAATGGGATCGTTAGAGAGTGTTTACTAGATTAAAACTGTGGCTGTCTTCTGCAAAGCAACTCTGCAAATGGCTTTATGGGTTTCCGGATTTATTTTGTCTCAATGACTAGGCTCAGTTTGCAAATCAAATCAAAGCTGATTTTTCTAACTGCCACTCCTGCGCACCCAGCAGGAGTCTGGGGAGCCAGCTGTGTTCTCCTGAAGGCTGGTGCCAGCGATGGGACTTATACTGCCTGCTGGCGGCCGCAGTGGTTCCCACCAATGGCAGGAAGACCTGCAAGCCTGGATCTGACTGGCTCTATTTGGAGCAAGGGTTGGGGAGAGCAGGTCAGAGAAGGAAAATTTTATTTCCAGAAGGAAAAAATGTTAGACGGGATTATGTGGCCTCGGGGACTGAGAGCCAGAAATAATAAGAAGCCAAAACTCATAGTATCAAGGCCATTTCCAACTGAAGTATCCAAAAATGAGCAGAGCTGCCTGAGGGAGTGGTGAAATTCCTGTCTAACAGGACCACAACTGCAGGCTAGCTAGTTCTTTTGTTACTGGAGGCTGTAGATAACACAGTTGTCTTGTATTTTATGATTATGTCTATCTTCTGAGAGAACAGCCAAATATACAGGTTGCACATGAAAAAAATATGGGCATGGAAGAATAACAACCTGCTAGTCTTCTATCCATCCATATGTACACCCATTCATTTATCTGCTGAAGCACCTAACCATCTATGTCCACTGATCCAACAGAGCATCCATCCATCTAGCCATTTGTCCAGTGAAGCATATATCGATCCATGTGCTCATGGATCAACAAAGCATGATCTATCCATCCTCCATCCATCATCCATCCATCCATCCATCCACCCATCCATCCTTTCATTCATCTATTTATCCATACATCCAGGCACCTGTTTGTCCCTTTGTCCAACACATTCTACTGAGTACCAACATGCTGATGTACAGGCTAAGATCTGTGGATACAGTAGTCCTCAAAGCAGATACAGATACAGCCCTTTTACCTTACGTTACTTAGAGTCTAGCAGAAAGGTACATATTGAATATGTAGGGAAACAAGGAAATACATGTTCACAAGTTGAGATGGGTAATATGATGAGAGTGGGAAGTTTGGTATGTTTAATTTGGTGGTCAGGACAGTCTTTTGTAGTAAGTAAAGTTCAAGCTGCAAATCAAAAGATGTCTAGCTGGGATTAGATGTGGTGGTACCTGCCTTCAATCCCAGCACTCACAGGCAAATCTCTGTGAGATGGAGGCCAATGTGGTCTACAAAATGAGTTCCAGGCCAGCTGAGGCTACAGAGAGAGCCTGGCTTAAAACAACAACAATGCCAGGTGGGTCAGGAAAGCACAGGCAACCAGGGCCAGTGCCAGAGCCTGGGGTTCAGCCACCAGATGGGACCCTCCCCTTCCCCAGGAGTGGTGCAGGAGATCCAGTAAGCTGGTGAAGTTGCAGTGCAGATGATCCAGTGGGTGCAGTAGAGGAACTGAACGGCAGGAAGTACAGTGAGTGACCAACCAATCCTCCATATTAACATTTGAAATTAACACCAGAATTCAAACAAAAAATAAATCCACATGCCGAAGACACAGTGAATAAACAACAACATGGGAAAGGTTCATGATAAATTCACACCAAACTTGACCAGTCATATATAGGGAGAACCTGTCTTGAAACTACAAAAAAAAAAAAAAAAAAAGACCTGAACAATGAGATCTCCCTGGAAAGAAACCAAGGCACCAACCTTAGAAGAACAATTGTAGATATATTCAAAGACTATAAAGAACAGCTGGGTGTGGTGGCGCATGCCTTTAATCCTAGCACTTGGGAGGCAGAGGCAGGTAGATCTTTGTGAGTTCAAGGCCAGCCTGGTCTACAGAGTGAGTTCCAGGATAGCTGGGGCTACAGGGAGACCCTGTCTCGAAAAGACCAAAAA